>JBCAUA010343833.1:0-18844 GCA_038406235.1 Peronia verruculata | reverse complement strand
AGAAAAAAAAAAAAAAGGGAGGCCCAACAAAGTGAGTCCTTTTTTTTTTTTTTTTTTTTTTGTTTTTTTTTTTTTGTTTTCAGATTTTCCCAGTTTTCATTTACATTCTCCCTCTTTTCTCTCTCTCTCTCTCTCTCTCTCTCTTTTTCTCTCTCTGTCTTTTTTTTTTGCTCTTATGGTGTTTGTTTATTTATTATTATTTTTTTTTCTCTCTCTCTCTTATGGTGTTTTTTTTTTTGTTTGTTGTTGTTGTTTTATGCTGTAAACTCATGACATTTGCCATATTTGGCATGATGTATGCCAATCGTTTTCAAAATCTCTAGAAGTTCTGCATTAAAACAACTGTATTTTTCATGTCTAAAGCCATCATTATTGAATAACGTACTCGTTCTAACTTTAATGTTCAGAGGATGAGGTGGTCGTCACTAACAGTAAAACAGATGCCATAAAATCAGCCCACCAATGAAGTGGCGTTTTCGTACTTTATCAAACTGTACATCTGATTCCTTTCAATACTTTGAGGTTTGGTCTATCATCACGCCTGATTATGTGCGAGCTCCTCTTTTTTTTCTTTTCTTTTATTTTTTTAACTATACGACTTTGATGCTTAGAATAGAGTGATGGGATAAGTGATTGAACTTTTTCAGTGTTGATGAGGCATAGTGGGACTCAGCAGTTCACTATGCTTTCGCAGACAAAAGCTTTATCACAGAAAAATGTGATAGTTTTGGAGTATAGGTCATATCCTTGTACAGTATGTCAGAAAGATGTGTTCATTCATGATTTTGGATTCACCTATCAGCTATCCAATAAAAAACATTGCACGTTGATTCGTTGAAATCAGCACTTATTTGAAAGGGCTTAGGGGGCATAGTCCTCTCTTTTCAGTTTTTATTACAAAGGATGAAACTGTGTGAAGGAATTTCTCTGCTTGATGATTATGTAACTGTTATTGTGATGATTTAAACAGTAGTCTGTTGGTCATAAAGGGCTGGCAAAAATGCAGGGCTGCCAAGCTTTGTGAATTTATCATTATCATTATAATTTTTTGGTTAGTCATGGCTTACAGTCATAGTCTCAAACAGTATGATTTTCTAAGGCTATTTGCCAAAAGGAGAAAAATGAGTCATTTGTGCGATGCTTCTGGATGTAATAGTTTACTGGTCAATCATACTATGTATAGGTGCATTCACAGGAATTCACTAACTCACTTGTAATTTATCATCCGATAAATTTTATTCACATATGCTCAAGAGTTTTACTTCCATTGAACACGTTGTTTAACCAACAACCTTTGAATCATGAATCTTTTTTTTTTTAGTCGCCATTATAAATGTTCAGAGCCAAGTGTTTTTCTCAGGACTTTGACAGTTTGCTACCACAGGCCCCTGTAGTGTCAATTTTATGTCAGACTTCCTTAACTATAGCTCAGAGAATAGATTCATGTCCCTTTTTTCATTTTCTGCACAGGGAGGAAGTGGAACTTGGCACAGTCAGTCCATTTCCATTGTCCACTCATCCATCAGACGTGCTGGATATGCCAGTAGATCCTAATGAACCTACCTATTGTCTGTGTAATCAAGTCTCTTATGGAGAGATGATTGGCTGTGACAATCTTGATGTGAGTATCGACATCCAGTACAGACAAATAATCCATCCACTCCCACCATATTACCATCCTGTGTCATCACACCACGCTATCAGAACTTACAGCTTTTCTTTTTAAAATTATAGTCAGTATGGATATTTGAATGAGCTTCAAAAATTAGGAATCCACCTGTGTTCGTCTAGATAAACCATACATTACAAAATAAAACTGTGCTATGTGAAACTTTTCCAGGTCTTATTTATTTAATTCTCTTCCGAGATGATGGTGATATTTCCAATTGCGTAACTGTCTTATGGAATTTTAAGATAATTTCAGAAACCATCCCAAAATCAGTCATCCTTTGGCACTTGCCCTAATGTAGATCACAAGCAAACCATATTGAAGACTATATGAATCTTTTGCCTCGATGTTCAAATCTGAATTTAGAGAAGTGTAGTCCTTTGAGCCATCATTTGATTAGATGATTGTCATTGTACATGAGATTGTCACCAGGGAGTTTGACTTTTTTTTCCCTACCTCTACAGTGTCCCATCGAGTGGTTCCACTTTGCCTGTGTACAGCTCAAGACCAAACCAAAGGGCAAATGGTACTGCCCTAGGTGTCAGGAAGAGAGGAAGAAGAAATAATGAACAGCAGACTGTTACTCCACATCATCATCATCATTCCACAATGGCCCGAGTTATTTTGAGCTAGTCTGAGAAGGTGAACTAAAACCATTTTGTGCAAAGAGGGTTTGTAATAACATATGTATGACAGACAGAGCTGAAGTGTCTTAAAGACATTCTGGCAAACTGTTTTAGTACTTAGCTCTATCACTGCTAGTAAAAAAGCTTATTCATTTCCTACTCTTTCATCTGGTAATACAACTTTTGCTCAGTGACAAGTCAAAATCTGAGGAGCAGTTTGAGTATTCAGCTTTCAACACTGTAGAACCGACTGATTTAAACACAAAGAAGATGGGAAAATTAAAGTTTAGGACATTGACAGGGAAAAAGCCATATTACCTATAAAGTGTTGATTATGGCTTGCATTAAAACTGAAATCTTGAAGAAAAATGGCTCGGACAATTGTGGAATGACTGATGTTATATTATTGTTTATGTTCCATTCATACTGGAAGGGAGGGTGACACCTCTCACCATCATTGTTGTTTTAATGGTGTTACCCAAAAATGTACTTGTTTCTTAATGTCTTTACAAAATTTTCTGGACTGGGCTTCACTCCAGCAATGATGGTTTGGAAGATTTATCGGCTGGCCAGCTATTTGTAACAGGCTTTTATTGGAAGTGTCATTTTCTACACCATTGGCATTTATTTTCCCTTGATAATTTGCCTTGATGTGTATATGTTTTTTTGTTTTTTTTTTAATGTGATAAAGAAGCAAGAACACAGGTGTCTTGTATTTGATATCATTTTAATGGAATCTCCTCTTTTAGAGTGATCTGTTTTGTTTTCCCAATGTGTTGTTCCATTAGGTAGGCCAAACCTGCTTATTAGTTTGCAGGCCATAGTAGCAAGTGAAAATTAACCGTCTTGGGCTGGAGTTATCAAATATTATTAAATAGAGCAGCTTAAAAAAAAAGCATCATAAATGAAAATAGTCACCTGCAAGATTTTTTCAGTCTGCCTAAACAATAATGCTATGGGCATTATTAGTATAATTATTGTGCCTAAATACAGTCAGTATCAGGCTGCTGTTGCAAACAGTTCCATGAATGGGCTTTTTTTTTTTTTTCGTTGGAAATATTATATCAAGATAGTTGAATTTCAAAGTATATCTGTATGTGAAAAAGAAAGTTTATAATGTAGTTGCTGCCGATTTAGCGAAAGGTTTGGCTCGCCTACTGTTTCATTAGAAGGATATAGACTTTGTGGCACAGACATTTTGTTGCATTTGTTTTTCTTTCAACCTCAAATAGTGTACAATTTGAGCAGATTTTACACTTTGAGATTCAGTCCAGTCTTAGAGCCCCATGAGGTAAACAAATCACATACCTGGCCTCCAATGTGCTAGGGTGCAGTTAGTCATTGCTCTATAATTACAGCCAAAGTCACAACATGCAACTGATGTCTCATGATATGCCTGAGGCTTATAGCTTTCATAATAATGTCATTAAAAAAAAAAAAAAACTGCATCAGTAGAATTAAGCGTTAATTCAAGAGACAATGATAATGACATAATCATCATTGTCGTCGTTGGCATACGTATGTCTCGAGAGACGACGGTGTAGTGATCGATTTGGGGATGGCATCTTAGAGAGTGGCTGAGGAGCCCCACCGTAGAGTGGCAGTCTTGTGAACAGTTGTTGCAAATAAAGGGGGTTGACACTGCCACAGATTACATAATGCATCAGATGATTTGAGCCGCATATATATACATGTAGTTCTTTTCTAAGGATTTCAGAAGTGCTGAATGACTTTGGCCATTACTGTAGAGCAGTGATGATACAGTGTTGTAAATGATGAGTAAAAGACTTGGCCTTTCATTGCTTCAGGAACAAAAGTGTTATTGAACATATGTACATAGTTCATTTTACCTACAAGTCATTTTTAGCTTACCTGTGATGTCTCCAACATTTGGAGGAGAGAGAGACAGGGATGGGAAGGGAGAAGAAACAAAGGGGGATGGGATGGGATATGAGAGATTCATGTGGGTAATTTGTGATGTATATATATATGTGCGGATTTGTGGTAATGACCTGATTTAACCCATAATGTGTCGGTGAGCAGACTAAGTCAGAGACTTGCATATCATAATGTTGCAATGAAATTTGCTTGCTAATGGCACATCTATGATGCGATGATAGAACACTCATACTTTATCACCTTTGAACACATTTTTTTTTTTTTCTGAAAGATAAAATATTCAGGTCATAACTGACATTCTGTCACACCAGCATTTTCTGTTGACATTGACACTTTCAAGGTTAACACATTCAAGTCAGTCATCCCAATTAGGGAAAGTACTGTTATAAATGATTTGATCTCCCGTGCCACAGTGGACTTGTTCAGAATCTCTCATGGTGCTGGTGATCACTCCATTTATTTAACACTTTGACCTGTCACATCGTAGAAGCACCTTGCTCCTTTGTTTTATTTTTCTAGCTTTGTGTCTTGAACAGTGAGATAGTTCAAACTCAATCAAATGACTAACAGAGTTTTGCTCACACACTGATTTGTAAATGATCTGTTCGTGGCAAGCAGCTCTTGATGTATCGTGAGCACTCAGATATTTCCACAAATAAATTTGTGTGTGATCAAACTCGAAGCACTCCATTCACAACTTATTATTGCGCAACGTATGAGCCTAACAGCAATGTGAAACAGGACAAGAATAGACTGGTTAACTTTCAGTGGATATCAGTTGAAAAGCCTTTTGTGGCTTTCCTATTAACAATGCAATTTAAGCTACATTGTGAACCCTCTCACACCACACGGAGATTCTGAAATGAGTTCATTGGGCATCTAAAATTTTTATCTGGTCTTTTATTGTTGTAGACTCATTGTATATGTATGTGAAATCATTTTGTACTTAGATCTGACATATTCACTTCATTTCCTGCAGTCCATACATTTTTTTTTTTTTTTCCATTTGATTTCAAGTTTTAACAGATGATATTTATCTGTCTAAATGTTTTAGCAATTCACGCAAAAATATGAAAGTCACGTGGTTGTCATATTTACTTTCTAGCCTCTGCATACATTAAACTTGAATTGGCATTTGTATGGTCGGAACTATTCTGACATTGAAAATTTGGAACAGAGTGCTGTTTTCTCATACATTGTCAAGTATCTACAGAGAAATTAGGTCACGAGAAGTGTCACTCGTGAAGGTGGTAGAGTTGACCTTGAGAATGAAGATTTTGCTTGTGCTCACTGGATAACCTAACCTACTGTAAAACAGTTTATTCAAGTAATTGGGCTACCTGGGTCAAACTAATTGGAGAGCATTGCATTTTTTCATGGATGTCAGAGGGTGGAAAATTTACTTTGGATCTGCCACATGCATTTAAGAGAGCATGTTTGTGACATGACAATTAAATGAGAGGGAATATATTTGTTCAGGGAGTTGTGCATGAAGATGAACTGTGTGTCAGGAGAGATATGAATGAGTACAGTATACATGTATGAAATGTGAGAAACGGATCATGACCTCTCAGACTGAGTCAAATCCTTAACTATTCAGCAGTTTCAGCGACTTTTGGAAAAGTATCAAAATATATGTATGTATTATTGCATGTTGTATTGTTTAAGTAGTCACATTTAATGTGAAAATGAACAAATGATAATAAAAAGAAATTGAAGTACATGTGATTTGTTGTTTCCTATTCAAATATATATGTATGGGGTTAAGTTGAAAGTAGAACCTGAGGCACCGGTGTCAGAAGCTTTTAGGTTATTTGAGGTGTGCACATCGCCAGAAAGGAGAAAAGGGACTTTCCATGATATTGAACATATATGTCTTGCACCCAGGGCAAATGATTTGTAAGTTGTTGCGGCCGTTTTTAACTATTTTCCGACTGGAATAGAATTTTTTCTTTTTGTACAGGTTAAAAAGGGTTACATTTTTGTTTTGTGAAAAAAAGGACAATTTTGGTATATGAACTGCAAAATAGATCCAAAACTACCGTAACTCGTAATCCTACGGTGTGACTTACGACTCGTTTGCCGTGGGCACAAGATATATCAGGATAAGAGTTGCTAAGCTCAGAATGAAAAAAAGAGGCCATTGAGCACGTTGGATATAGCATTTAGCAATTTTTTTTACCTTTAACTCTACCATTTTTTTTAAATTCAGAATTATCAATAAGCCTGCAATACAAAGGTAAATACTAAATGACAAAAGTGTTAAAAAATGGAGTGGAAAAACAGGGGCAATTCCCAAGTTAAATATGGCAACACTTTTCTTTCAGCTCTTCACTCTAGAAAGTTTTTGTGTTTGGTACTAATAGGAGACAATATCATCCACCATCATCATAATGTATGCAGTTACCAGGAAAGACTTAGATGAAGAACAGAGAAAACAGAAAATAAAGGTAATCTGATAAGGATGTATTTATATAGCAGATCTCTCAATACGAAAATATTCTAATAGGCTGGTTAAAGGTTTTTCAAGATGTGAGGTGAAGATTCAGATTTTTATGTTAAATTGTTCATGTTTGTCACTTTATCTTCTTATTTGTGATGGTGCTGAGAGACCCCTGTTTTTTTCAATTTGCAGTATCTCTGGCTAGTCAGCCCAAGCTCAGAATTTTTTCCACCACACTGACATATATGAATTATGGTTTTATATGACAGTAATAACTCAGTCTGGTGGAAAATCAACGTACAACTGATTTTCACTGGCTACAAGCCTATATTATCCTGTGCAATACATGCTGACAGTTTCAATCATATTAATCATGAGGAATCAGGATGCATTTAATGCCACACTCTTAGAATCATCATCCTTGTTTTGTTTCACCTCTGTCTGCATTTCAGAGTAAACATAATGTTTTCTCAAAACATCTACAACATAACTCATATATTTCATCAACAGAGCATGTTTAATTATCCCATATTTAGAATGGTCTGAAGCAATTGGTGCTGAGAAATGGAGGATAAAACTTGAGGATTACATAGAACAACAAGATAGAAAAGCAACAGAGTCAGTATAATAAAGTGTGAGTGTATGTGAAAATTTGATGTACATAATGATGTGCAGAGTTGGGCTCATGGCCAATTATTATTTTTTTTTTTTTATGGTAACTGAGGACTGTAGACTGAAAAATATTTAAGTCACATTTGCATACATTTTGAACTGGCAGCGTAAAAACATATTTCAAATGCCTACAAGCAAAATCTCTGATACCAGTAATCAATGAAAGATCAGAAGAGCTGACTTCTTCAATGCAAGCAATGATGGCAAGTGAGCAAACGTGGTTAATTTCATTCAAAATCAGAATGGTGGGAGTGCAAAGCATGTTTAATTCAAGCTCAAATTTTTCAATATGGATGATTTGTGATTTAAGTATTTTTCACTAAGAAGACTACTCATGTCCAGTGATATTTATGTGGAGACTATTTATTTTTTATAACCAGTGGGAAAAAAAAAAAAAAGAGCATGTTCATAGACTATCAGATTTTCAGACAGCTTTGCATGAAGAAAAAAAGTAGCATGGAGACTACATGTGTAGATATAGCATCTCAACCTCCCATCTGACAATGACAGCAAAAGTCCTGAGTGAGGAAAGGATGAGAGAAAGATAGATGTAGTTTGCATTCAAATGTATAAGATATTACTCAGGCTGGCTTTTCTTGTTTGTAATCATTAACACCATTCGTGCAGATGTGAAGCATTTGTGTCAGTAGATAGCAAATATCAGGTGGGGATGTCCACATACAAGAAACAATAACCACAAAACATGACAGGGGAAACAAAATAACATATACTTGCCTTCACAAGTATATGGCAGCCACAGAAAGGGATATGTCTTATTATAGATGGCCTTGTCAGAATAACATTTATTTTATTAACGAAATCAATCTAGTTGATTGACATCGGAGATACATACTGGATAAGACGTTAAAGAACAACATGAAAATATCTGGTTTGACAACAGTCAAAACACTGAACATCAGTAGATTATTTGACTATTGGATATCCATGCGCATGGTGGCTGAAAAGTCTGAAGATAAACATTCTGTCAATATGTGTCATGAATTCAGCTGTAACTCCTGAAGCATTTAGACATGGCTCTTGACCACAAGGTTGTTAGGCTGCCATGGGCTGGGCTTGTGTGTCGGCAGATGCCTGTGTCTGTGCAACAGCTGCTGTGTCCTCAGCCTGAGACCTAAGCAAAGCTTCGGCTTCCAGTCTTCTCTGCTCACGATGAAATTGTTTCCTTGCTTCCATTCTGAAACACAGCAGTAATACAACACAGAAATTATGTGTTTTGTCAAAAACTAAGAGGGATCTGATTTATTCTGTCAGTTTATATTTGATCACAGATAAAACCAAAACATAACAATCAGGCCTATCATTTATCTGTGCAATCCTCATTCAATGAAATTAGCATGCTGTCATTAGTCATACAAAAATTTCACAGTCAAATTTGTATGTAGAACACAGTTAAGGTATATAACAGACCATTATGACACCCAATAGCTTAATTTCTACAGAAATCTCACTACTGATGATAGATGACTTTCTTTCGAAATTAGTAGATTCAAGATTTGAGGCATCTTTTAACTATGACATTTCTTTACACTTCACGATTTTAGTAGGGGCCTGTCTGTAAATCTGTCATGTACATTGTTTTTCTCAATAACCTGTATACATTCAAAGCTGTTAACCCAACATTGTGGAAAGGGAAAAAAGGAAAACAATGCAGATGGACAAAGAAGCCTAGACATTTTTCACTCGGAAAAGGATACCAGATAACAAATTATTTTAACTGAATGTGAATTTCCCCAAAGGTAAAATTAATTTCATGAATAAATTTCACTTACTCATCAATTTTAACTTCAGGCTTGCTTCTTAACAGATATTTTTCTGTGTACTCTGAAATCTCAGGCCACTTTGAAGCCAAATGGCGCCCATAGTTCTGTTCCATGTCTTTAAATTGCTCATATTCAGCAAATGTTTTTGGTCGAATATTTGTGAGGACATTGGTTTCATTCAGTTGATGAGTCGATCCAAACCAAGTGTTGAAAGCTGGAAAGCCAAAAACATGTTCACATCGTATCAGACGTGTACCAGCACTCTTTTAGAAATGTTTGCTAAAGTCAAAATGATGTATCATGTTCTAGTTCTAGTTTATATACATTAACTGAGCAAATAGAAGTCAATGTTCATGTATTTGTATTGTTGATACTGTGGATCAGTAAATTATTTTGTTTGGCACATATACATGGACACTGTTATCCACATGTGTATTTGTTCATCTCTAAGGAACAGTGCCATCAAAATAGGGAATGTCTCCTGTGAAGCCAATACATGTTTTAAGATTGCTATAAAGTACATGGTTCGCACGCTGGTGACTTTTTAGTGCTAATTCATGACTTCTAGAAACTGGAGTTGTTTAGCAGAGTAAGTTATGTTGGATTACTGATGGCATCTTATGTAAAATATGGTTCAGCATTTGATGAACGAAAGGAAGCAATAGGTTGGTATGTTTCTCTGTCATTATCATGTCTGTGATACATGGAAAGTTTTACGGAGTCATCCATCATACCAGACTTTGAAATGGATGAGTTATAACAAAGTTCATGAATACAAGTGCAAAATATATGCTGTGCAGCTAGGGGAAATGGATTTGATATCATTTTTTTCTTTTACATATTGAGTTATTGATATTGGTTGAAAGGATGGTGACCGTGCTTAACTCTGGTAAACATAAAGATTCATCAAATAGGAATTTAAGAGAATCTCTCTGTTACGAGAAATTCACATTCACGGTTGACTCTTGTACTCCCCTGTTGAACCAAGTTTCTCAAAAAAAAACTATTTTGACATCTAACTATTTACCTAAAGAGCTAGGTACATTTGATGCAACATCTTCTTCAGCAGCCATCTATTTTGATTATAACTATGACCTCAGAATTATCAGGCTAATTCTGGTATAAGTATGCTGGAAAATTATCAAATATGCTCTGGTAGGGAGCAATACCAGCCTTTGAATGACAATATTGTCTGTATCTATCACAGAAAAATAGTGATTGCCTTGGTTAGCTGAGTCTCTGTTCATGAGCCTTGATATAGTTTTTATGATTGTTTCTAGCTGCCTTTGAAGTCTTGAGAACATTAACGTGTGACAATCAGAATAAAGAAGTCATATCACAACTGAGGCTGTAATAATTGTTAAAATTTTTTATATTTTTTTAAACTGTGATGAATTTGATGTGTGATTTAAAAGTTAACTGCTATCATGAAGAAACTTACTTGGATTTCTCTGCTGATAGTAACCTTCACTTGGTCTGCCATATTTCATCACCACAATGGAAGGTAAGTTTGTGGGTGGCCGTTTGTACATGTCTATATTCAGGTAACGGTGAACATCCTCTTTGTGGAAGTGGCTGATGGTCCGCTCCCCTGAAATAGGTGCAGTACATTTTCAGATGAACATGCACGGTATATGTATGTGTATATTATTCTTTTTGCTGTCAGTATATCATCACTGGTACACGATACTGGCATAAGAGACTTAGACTAAAATGTAGTGAATGTCTCATGGCTTGTCTCAGTGAGAAGACTGTTAGATGATATCATTATTAAAGAAAAGCCCAGTAGAATTATAGGTCTATTAATTCAGGAGAATCATAATGACCCCAAATGAGCTGTCATAAAAACATTTTTTTCTGTACTTCTCAAAATTTCTGACAACTTTCTCTTGTCGATCAAGCTACTTTTTGTATTCTGTTGGTCATGATATCATTTAGCAATGAGCAAGTTCAAAAATAACAAACAAATCTTCTGCAAACCAAAATGAAAAACGCCTATTCAACCACAGTTACAAGTAAAGAATTGAACTAATGTTTGATTAAGTTGCAAACTGCTAAGTTGCTAGTGTTTAAATTTTATATCCCCAAGTAACCTAACAATCCACAACAATGAAGAATGCATATGGCATCAATAGTCATAGTGATTCTCTATAAAGTAACTTTTATCACTGGGAAAGGAAATTAACTGACTAATCCCTGGATCCATCTGCAATGTAGGAAGATTGGTGTTTTTTGCCCATGAACTTATATGAGGCATTCAATATTATGTCATAAAAGTTCAGGTAAGCAAGAAAAAAAAAGCAGGAGGGTGACATGGCTAAAGAGATGAGCATCTGCTTCTCAATGAAAATGGTGTGGGTTCAACTCCAACCTAGGGATGAAAAAAATTAGATCCTTCTTTTGGGGGAAAAGAAGATCGTCTTAGATAAGAGTGTATACAAGAATATTTCAGAGATGCCATAATGTGTATGTTATGCAAATTAAAGAACCCTTAGCGGTTAGAAACAAGATGAAAAATAGGTGGGGACACCGTTATTTGGGACAAAATTTGTTTAAAACAACAAAATTTCTATCTATAATATTTCCTTTGACCAAATTAGATATGCATTTGAAGCCAAAATAGTCGTATTTGTAGGATTGAAAGGTTGCATATTTTATAAACAATAAAAAAAAACACACCAGTTTTGGAAGGTCCCCAGCGCAGCGATGCCCCCAGTCTGCAAGTGTTATGTTGAGTGGGGGGTTCTCTCTGCCACTGATCACCTATCCAGCAGTGAGGATGGGAACGAGGCGGGGTGTCACGGAACAGATACTGGCTAGTATTGGTGGCATATCGGTCAATGGGAGCTGGTAACAAGACTGGACCTTTCCTAGAGCCTGGCTCAGTACCAGATGGTTCTTTCATAAAAAATGGAGTTGGATCCTGCAACAAAAACGCATAGGACACTTAGTTGGCAAAACAGTGTATACAAACAATGCTTCTGAATTTATCCCCGAGTCTGAAGCTTGAGTAAGGTGGACAAAATTCTGAGTGCAAGTGATACAGTTGCTTTGTCTACTTGAGCTTGAACTAGTAAGCTCAATCACATAGCAATTTCATGGATCAATTAACCAAACAACTGACAAGCCTACTAATCAATCTGTTTTCATTTAAAAACAAAAGGTTGGCACGCAAAATTCTGGAAATGTACTTATTAATCGTTTGTGCCAATGCAAATACATAAAAAGTCTGAACCAAACGATACATTCCACAAATAAGAATGCCCTGCACTATGACAGAGAGACAGACCTTTTTCATGTTCTTCAGCTGTTCTTCTGTCAACACAGTGTACTGGTCATTGGGTGTCCTTGGCCGACCAGACAACATATCAATCTTTCTCTCTTTAGTGGAGCTCCATCTTGAAGTGTGAGAACACAAAACACTGAGAATGTAGTACACACACCAGGAAGACAACTGGGTAGGGCCAATGGTATGTAAGATTGATGCAGACTATGACTGAAGATGCTGGTTCACTTTGTATGGGTCAGGAATTATTCAGAAAAAGACAAAGAAATCTGGTAGACTTTAAAGAGAGCATTTTTTACAAATTTTCATTGAAGCGTTGATATAAACACAAATACTTTAAAAAGTTTCACTTTGAACTTATTTTACAAATTTTTACTCTTAGGGCCTACCTTATGCATATAAAAGTTAACATTTGCTAGTGGACTCAGAGTGAACAAACAGGCTGATTTTGTGACAATACAGTGGTCTCCGCCTAAGAACCTGGTCGTTGGGAGACAAAAAAAGTGGGCTCTTAGGCGGATGGGTTCTTAGGCAAATTGAAAAGTTATGCAACCCATCTGACCACAGACTATCTTCACTACAGTGATAAGTTGATCGGTACCGTTAGTTAAAGATTTATCTATGCAAATAAGTACGGCCTTCTTCCCTGTGTGTGTTGAAATTAAATGTAGCAATTTCTGATCTTTTAAGGGTATAGTTACATCATTTCTACCCAGTGCTTAAATGCCGAGTGAGTTTTCACATAACAGTATCATTGTTGAAAACAATACTCCTACATGATATTGCTATCTACCACGTGGATAATCGCACAAGTGACTCAAGTGTTTACAGACTGAACAAAGTACCAAACCAACTAACCAGTCAGGAGGCTGAACTTACACCTACCTATCCACAAAGCCAATCACAAGTGCTGTCCCAGGTGTTGTCAAATAAAGAGATGGTTACAGGTTAGTCAACAACATGGCCTGATTATGCAGTAATACATCGACCATCACCTCCACTCCTTTGTCTACCTGTTCCCTCCACCTCCGTCCCCATTTTTCTGCACATCTAGCACTGTGCGTTTTTCTCAAGTGGACAGTATGATGTGGAATAATACCATAAGTACTCGGGTATCTTGGTCTGACACCGGGCTCTTAAACGGATTTTTTATTTGGGAAGCACCCAGAGCGGGTTTTTAGAGGGATAAATTATAGAGGAAAAATTCTGTTTCACAGCAGAGGTGGGTTCTTAGGGGTGGACCGGGCTCTTAGGCAGAGGGTTCTTAGGCGGAGACCACTGTACCAGCATTCCACTGGCTGGGAATGATCTGACAGTAATTGGACGTGGAATTTTCAACTTGAACTTACGGATCAGGTTTTGAAGGCATCTTTGATGGTACGATGTACTTGTCTGTGTACTCAGATGCATCTGGCCACTTGACACACTTCTTTTGACCTGCTGTGTCTGCCATGTTGTTGTTTTTTTTTCCAAATCTCTCCGGAACAGATTAGATCTAGGTGATACTTTTCAGTTCCTAAATTGCTGTGATGTAAATGACAAATAATAATTTAATTTCCAGGATAATCACTGAAACCTCTCTTGATTTTCACCTATCTATAAGTCTAGTCTACATACAATTGATCTTGTCAAAGAAAATAGTTTGAGGGGTACACAATTAAACATTTCATCATCATAGTCATGGAATACTCACAAAATATTACAAAAAATGTTTAGATTTTAAATTGATCATATGTTTATCCCCAATAGTTAGCCTATTAGGTATAAGTAGCTAGTTTTCTGCATTGCATGCAACAGTAAGTAATATTATTAGGCCTATCTAGATCTAGATTCTATCTTTTGTATTTAGAAGATGGGTTTTTGCCTTGATGCCAATGCATAATGAATTATTGCTACTATTTAGACGCTATGAACTATGAACCTCAGTCTGTGTGATTGTTGGTCTTGATCTGGGTATGTTTTGACAATCAAGATCAAGATTTTAGTTGTAAGAAGATCTAGATCTAGACCTATAACGTCATTTAACAAATTTAAATCTTATTTTGTAAGAATAATGCCACCCACCCCAGTACAAAAGATTGACATACAGAATTCCTGACACTTAGCTGCCATATTACACTGAAAGAATAAAACGATTGTCTTGGAACAAAATCGTCAATGAGTTTGTCTTTCGGAATCACAGATTGAGTTTTGCCTACCTTTTCACACCATCCTCTGTATTTTTCAACCAGCTCGAACACCGGATATGTGTACATCATATGGGCAGAATGTTGTCGGACGCTATCCCATAGCAACATATCATGATTGATGAAAATAACTCGAAATATATCACCAAACGTTAGTTTTTGAAAATACAATTTCAAAGACAGCAAGTATAAATAAAAGCTATTTCTATTACTTTGTCACTAAATTTCAATGTTAGATTAGAATTCACCTCGTTACTATACGGATTGTTATTGTTGGGCCGGAAGCGCATGGAGCTCGACACGGTGCGAACTCCAAACAGCACAACATGGTGAAGACCACCAAGAGAGAAAGTCGGAAAAGGACAAAGTCAACTAGCGACGACGAAAAATCCGTTTCACCAGCAATAAAAGTTAAAAAAGATGATACAAGTAGATTAATATCAGATGTGGAGTTCAAATTTCTTTTGCGTGATGCTCAAACTGTTACAGAGGGTAAGTTTGTCTCAATCAACTCGCAGTGACCAATGGCAATGAGTCAATGTTCGAATGGTCATAGATCTAATCTGGCCTAGATCTAGATCTACACCTTAGTGCATAGCCTACCTGCCAACCCTACAGATAAAAAATCGATAGTCTAACAACTTTTTGCTTTCAAACTAAATCTAGATCTACCTACCTAGAGAATTTGCATTGTGAACGACCGATTTCCCCTTTCCACCCGATTAAAAATAAAAAAAAAAAACAAAATCTGTAACCCATGGTTGGCTAGGCCCAAGGAACTTGAGTTTCCATTGTTACTGCGGTTTGTGTAAAGGGCGATAATGCTCGATGCAAGCCTCCAGTCCCGTAGAGGGTGCACTGGGCAATGTTTGATACCTGCCTACCCCCCCCCCCCCTTCCCCTGCATTTCTGCTCAGTATCCTGCCTTCTCACACTGTGAATATATAAATTCCTGCTTTCGGACGAATTCGGATACTTTATACCATACTAGTTTTTCCACATTTCGTGCATTGGCATCATTATGATTATCTGAATGCCGTAGGAGTAGAGTTTTTACTCACAGTCCAGCAAGAAAACTGCGTTCTCCCGTTTGTTGCTATGGGCAGTGGTCCTGCCTGTCGCTGTTGTCAAGGCCTCAGTCTGTAGGCCAACAGTACATGATGTAGCCTAGTCCGTATATGTAGTGTTATCTGTTTCACCCCGCCCTCACGCAAAATGGTTGTTCACATGCGCCTGTCATTCAAGATTTGATCGTCGCTTGGTCCACGATCGCTCATGATGGAGGTTGTCTCACTCATGGGCTATTTTCTCTCTATGAAATGACTATTACACCTACTGCTTTTGTGATAGCTGAGATATTTTAGACCCTATGTGTTTGTAGAGATGCATGTCCCTTTGTGTTTGGGGGCTTTAAGGGATGACCTTCGAATATGTGACCTACAGATTTTTTACCTCACCGACAGATTTTTTGTAAGTATTTTGGCCGAGAATACAGAATTTGATTTTGGCAATGTTGGCAGGTATATTAGTGGGTAGATCTACATCCAGATAGATTTTGGACACTAGTTCCATACAGTGCTCTCAGCTTATGCTTTCAACAGAAATCCCACTCTGGAAGTGGAAGCAAAAAACGGCAGATATTTCTTTATTAGATCTTCTAGATCTAGATCTGTCAATCTATTCATTTTTGCATTCCAATTATATAGAGGTATGATTCCTGAAGCTTCTTCTATTTTGCAGTAGTACTGCAGATAGGGAGTGGTTTCCCTTGCCTATCTGCTGTAGTAACTGCAAATAGGAAATATGTAGTGGAGCTCCTATTTTCAGTACTGCGTTCCTATTTGCAGTTGTGTTGGAACGAAACCTACGAGTTACACAGGGTTTATTATTATTAGCAAGATGCAGCCCTCTCCCTCTGGCACAGTATGATTATATGGATACAAAAGATTTTTTTTCCCATGGACACAGAGATATATCTACTTTTAAATGGCAGTAATGAAATATTTTAAGATCAGTCACATGACCGAGGAAATATTGCTTGCTCAGGAGTCAGGTGTAGTGTTATTTATATGGTGTGACATGACTGAAAGCTTTTCATCTGTCAAGCCTTGTCTGTCATGTACAGAGCATGTAAAAAATTAATCATGTGAACAGAAATCCTCGGTCATATGACTTTTCTTGAAATACCTTATAATAGGTATGCCCAGTAGTGTAGCAAACACATGTGCCTAATCTGCTACATTAATCCACTTCCATTTCAGAGAAATCCAGAATTACACTTTGAAACAAGAACTAGATTTTCATTTATAAAATCGAGATTTAGATTTAGTTTGATTAAACCAAACATGATAAACAGGGTGGTTCATTACTTTTTTTTTTTTTTAATCTTTAGGAGGCATTTTCTCATTCCAAAACAAAATTTTAAAAATGATGCTGTTCAAGTATCCATAACAAGCAATGGAAGAAGAACTAAATTGTGGCTGATGGAATGGTGCATAATATTATTAGATCAATTCTGTGTGATATTTATGGCTCTAGACGGTCAGCAAGGAGGAAAAGGAAAGGTGTGACTTGGGAAACTAGAGTTGACGGCAGTCTTAACAATGTATATAGTGGTATCAGTTAAGAATAGAATTGTGGTCCCCTACTCTCTGCTCTCTAATCATTAAGCACATAAGGTGGTCTGCTTCTCACAGTATTGTCACTCAAAAGTTTTCTATACATGTAAAGGTTTCAGGTTTCATATTAATGATAGTATGGAAGATCATATTAATACCACCCTAAGTTCATTCGCTGTTTTGTGGATAGGGCAGGAAAATGGTTCTTAATCAGTGCCGTATGACGCTGTGGAAAAAGACAATGGGAAAGCACTTTCATTTTTATAAATTAGAGCAGCTGTTGAACTGGGGAGAGGTGAATGATCCTGATCTATAAATCTTCCAAATTACGTCATATATTATGTGCGTTGGTTTCATCTATCATTCTGTGGGGAAAAATACAGAGAGGAATGGCGTTTAGCAAGTGCTGTTGACAAAACCATTGGTAATAAAATGAGACGAGCAGTGCTTATGCAGATTGCCAGAGTTTTTTTTTTTTTTTTTCAACTAGTGGACCAACCATGTAATTTCCTGTCTTTGACAAGACCCCATATCTAATTTATCACAGACAGACTCCTCGAGATTCCTGAACTAATTCTTTCCATATATTTGTATATTTTTTTTTAATTATTCAAGATTGATTCAATTGCGATTCTTTTTTAGAATCTACAAGAACAATCATGGAATTCACCATGCTCGATCATGTTCATATGCCATTTCTCAGTCATCCATTGCAGATTCTGATTTTTTACAGGTCTTGAGGGATTCCTGAAGTCAGCAGCCGCATTTGCTGATGGTGTATCCTGTCCAGATATTATTGCTGGATATTTGCGAGGTTCAAAGGCCTGTACAGAATTGTTTGACTTGCTGGGCAACACCAGTGCACCGCTTAAAGTTCATGATGTGAGTGTGTTTTTAATCATCTCCTAACACAAGCACATTTTCTTATGTCATCAGCACTTTTCAGTATTGAAGTAGCAGTATCATAGTGGTCTTATCAATAGACAAATGGTTGGGGACTTCTTTGCTGATTCGGAATACAAATACTCATCAGTCATTCCACTGGGGCCTAAATCAGTCAAACTGTTTTAAGAAAATGGGCAATTGGTTTGTGCAAAGTCAAAATGATTATAAATTAGAGAGTGAACTTCGGCATGAAAAATGGCATTAAGTTGATGAAACAAAATGATATTAAACTACATTACTTACAAAGTGATGATTATGACGAGCATCTTAACTAAACAGTTAAACACCTTTACAAAAGATTGATTTAAGTGAGTATGGAATGATGATATCTACTGCAGAGCCCTGGTTCTAATCCCAGGGTGGACTGCGAGGGGTTACTCTTAGCAGCCTGTGTTGTCGTGTATATGTGTGTGTGGGAAATGTTTTCTTATCACTTCGTATAGCCCCCAAAGGGGCTGTTCTCTATTACAGAGACTGTGCAGTAGCCTATCCTATCAGTCGCCGAGCTGCAGGACAAGTCATCAAAGACTATCAAGTCCTAATTGGAGTTTTTGAGTCAAATCATCCCAAGCGGCAGCTTCCGGGGACGGACGGCAGGTGCAAAGCCTCCACACGAGGAACATTCCGGTCTTATGCCGGCCCTTCCTCAACAGGGCAAAACTCACCAAAGGAAACCCGAAATGATCAAAAAGCAACTGGGGGACCCACAGTCCCTCATA
>JBCAUA010343724.1:0-18848 GCA_038406235.1 Peronia verruculata | reverse complement strand
ACAACAACAACAACAACAACAACAACAACAACAACAACAACAACAACAACAACAACAACAACAACAACAAAAATGCAAATGGGACCTTGCTGTAAACGAAGGAAAATGTTAGTCAAATGATTTGCTTATTGTATAGGAGAAAGTTTTCAATTTAATTTTAAAAAGGAAAGAAAAAAGTATATTTTTGGAGCAATTAGAATTTTAGACCTTCTGATTTATGATGGTCAAATTAAATGAATACATGTTAAATTTTTATGTTGTCACTCTTTTCTAATCGTTTGAGGTATATAACTTTAAAAAAAAAAATATATTTATCTATAAGAGTGATATCACCAAAGATTGTGTTGTCTTTTGATTTGGAAACAAAATGTGCTCGCCTTTTAATAACCTATTAAGGCCAAAACTATCTGGTCTAGTACCAAAGAGTAAATTACAGGAATACCCTAACTACATGCACAATAAAACAATAACCCAAATGTGTGCGACTGTCCACCGGCAACTAATCAAATACATCAAAAAAGTTCAAAAACAATATGAAGAAATTTGAATTGAGTTAATAAAATAATATCGCTAGCCAAATTTTCGAGCCCGCTTGGCTCTTCGTTGGGACAATCATCATCAACGCCCTTTTCGCCCCGTATCAGGGTATAGGTGGCGAACAGCAGACTTCCTTTTTCTGCTATCCTGGGCACTTTTCACTGCATCTTTCCACTCCACTGTAGTCCTCCTCTCTTCAAATCATCCTTCATGAGTCTTCGCCAGGTTTCCGCGGCGTATCCTATTTCTCTGTCCATGTAGGTTCATTTGAAGTACATATGCCTTGTAGTGCTGCTGCATGGCCTCCTAAGGGTGTGTCCTGTCCACCTCCATCTTCATTGACCTACCTCAATGTCTATTGGTTTCTGTTCTGTCCTTTCCTGGAGAACTACATTTTGAATAGTTTCTCCCCATCTAATACGCAGGATCTTCCTCAGGCGGCCATTTTATAAAACTTTGTAATTTGTTGGTCCAAGTCTGAGTTAAGCTCCAAGTTTCACTTCTATACAATAAGACTTAACTTAACATCAGAGTTGAATAACTCCACTTTTCTTCTTGTAGAGATGGCACGATCCTTCCAGGTGTTATTGAGGTTGTTAAATTCTGTCCTTACCTTTCCTATCCTTGCTTTAATGTCTATGGCTGTTCTTCCTTTGTTATCCACTACAATGCCTAGGTAAGTGAAGTTGTCAACTACCTCTATAGGTCTGTTTTCTACTAGGATAGGTTCATTAGTTGATGTATTCACCTTCAATACATTTGACTTTACTGAGTGTGTTCTTAACCCTGTATATTTTGAGAGAGTTGATAACTCTATGGTTTAACTCTGCATCTGTTGATGTATCTGTGCTAAACGTGCTGAATCGTCAGCAAAGTCTAGATCATCCAGCTGGGTCCATAGTGTCCATTGAAGTCCATTTTTTCTTCTTGCTGTTGTTTCCTTCAACAGCCAGTCCACAGCTATAATAAACACAAATGGAGAGAGTAGGCAACCCTGTCTCACTCCTGCTCTGCTTTTAAATCCATCTGTTAGCTGTCCATTATTAAGGACCTTACAGCTAGTGCATCGTACATCTTCACAGTTAGCGTTACTATTTTTTGTGGCATTCCATAATGTTTCAAGATTTTCCAAAGGGTAGACCTATCTACACTGTCAAAAGCCTTCTCATAATCAATGAAGTTCACCAAGAGACATGGAGTTCCAGTGTTCTTTGAAAAAAAAAAAAAAAAGGTTTAGTTTTTTCACCGCACAATGAATGTTTATCCAGCCTTGAGAGTGATTTGGGTCCCCCCCACCCCACCTCCCACGCCTCTGCGACTGAGTTTGGCACCCCTCCTTTACGCCACCTTACTCTATGATCACTTTCTCTCCCAGCCCGACGAAGAAGACACTGGAGAGGCCGTCTTCCATGAGAAAACGCACGGCTTGCAAAGATTTCTACAGCATGGCATGTCTCGCTTCTCCATAGAGTCTCTCAAACAAGTTCTGGACACGCTGGTAATGTCCAATTCCTCGACGACAGAAGCCTTGATTAGTCTTCGGTATGTAACAAAAACGTACACCAGTTTCCATTTTGTTTTCGTTGAAAAACGTTTTGTACGAACTTTTTTGTTGTTGTTGTAGTTTTTTTTAAAAATTGTTTGGCATGAGCGTTTTAAATATTTATCTTTAGGATCGGTCAAGTATGAATTAAGAGACAGCAAGAGAGAGAGAGAGAGAGAGAGAGAGAGAGAAAGAGAGAGAGAGAGAGAAGGGCAGGGCAATGAGGGGGGGGGAGGGGGGGAGCCAGAAAGAGGACGACAAAATATATTGTTATATGCATAGGTAGGCTATGTGCATCTGCAGGTGTGTGTGTAAGAGGTAAAGAGAGAAAGAGAGGAGAAATGGAAAAGATGTGAAAGGGAAAGTGAGGGAGAGAAAGAGAGAAAAGATATCAGGACATAATTGATCTCTCAGTTTATATCTCCAAATCATTTCTCATTTTTGCCACAATGTAATGTAGCATTAAAAAAAAAAAAAAGGCCGATGTGGACTTTTTTGGGGAGGGGGGGGGGGGAGAGAGACAAAGGGAGGGCTTTTTTACGAAGCGATTTTTCAAGATGAGGCCTCCTCTACTTCTAGGTCCCTGGCTGAGCTTCGCACAGTGGTAAAAATGATAATGATGAAGAAAGAGGCAGGTAGTCTGAAGGCCACTGATGCCAGCGCTTTGATGTACATGGAAAATTTCTTCTATGCCATCTTCTGTATGACGGAGGCCAAGCGTATGTTCGATGAGATATATGGGGATCTATACTTTTGTTACTATGATCCTGATTATGCTTCAAGGTAAATTCCTAGAAAAATATTTCATCTGTTCTCAACTACTATTTCAGATGTATAGGATGTGAGACACGCCAACAGGCGTTGGCAGAAGCGATGATGTTTGTAATTTATTTTTCTTTCACATTTTGAACTTTACACCACAAACGTGGAGAGTGATATATGCAGATCAGGTTGTTGTGGGTAAAATACTGATTTATGTTATATAAAAGCTACTACAGATGTAAGCAGAAAAGGTAAAGTACTTTGACATTGGTCTAGACCTTGACGGAACCCACGCCCTGCGGCAGAGACAAAAGTACTTCGATTAAATATGTTATTACCATAAAGAGATCAAAGACTTATAATCTTATTTATTTTTCAGAAACATCTGGAATTCTTTTATACCGTTCTGTCATGAGCTATAAGCCATATGGATATATACATCTATAGGCAATCAATACTGACCACACACCTAAGTCAGTTAGCAATTTAATTTAGTCATATATTTCCCATGAAGCCCAGGCTAATTATAATTCATTTATGCCATTCCATGGACAGATCATTGGTGTCGTTTACTTTTTATGAGCACTCGGGCGAAACACGAGATGAGATACATCTTCGAATATAAAGTGCAATGAGAATTCTCTGAAAATCGTGAATTTAATTAATTAGAAAGACAAACCTTTCTTTATGCTAGACTGATCCAGTCCATAACTCGGGCCTTCAGTTTATTAAACTACTCTTGCACAAGTCTAGTATGATTAAGACCCATTTATTAGCAGCATTACTGCAGTTTGCCGTAGTCCCTACGTATGCTACGTGAAATGACAATGTAAAACAAGAGTATATAGCCACAAAATAATAATGTGTCCTTTTCGCGAAACTTTACTCTGGAGTGATGATGGCATATTCTACACAACACGTTAATTTTGTTGTCTCTGTTGTTGTTTACGAAATCTGTATACTTTAGACTTCCTGTTCAGATCCAGGATCTGATGAATGCTTTTACTCTGGGCTTTGGATAACAGACACCATAGTCCAGTCATTTCATAGCATTTATCGATAGGATTGATTCTTGAGATCCTAATCAAGGACTTCGAGGATTTTTATGAAAATACAAAATTTATTCCTTGTCATTAACAGTTACTGATATTGTTTTCCTTTTTGGCATCTTGTTTTTAAGACAAGCTACACGAGTGGCCAGTTCAAAGCCAGGACAAGCAGGGGCTGATGGTTTGAAGACAAGAGAAGATTATTCACAATTTGGAATCTCTACCTTGGATCAACTGACTGGCTCTACAGAGCATAAACTGAGACACACGGTAGAGAGTTAGCAGAAATAAATCACATATCAGTTTTTTTTTTAAAAAAAAATTGAGAATACAAAATTTGTGCATGCATTTCAAAAAAAAAAAAAAAAAGCCATTACTTATTTCTAATTAATTATGTTAAATTGTTTGTTATAGCCTAATATAACGCCCTCGTGCAAAGGATTAAAGACGTATTAATGTGATTTGATTTTTCAAAGAGAAAGAAATTTTGGATAATAAGTTACCCTCTCAAAGTAAAGATCTGTTGCTGAGAAACGTTGGTTCTAGAGCTATGTACAGCTCTGTGCTCAAATTTCTTAGTTTCTTTTCTTTTCTTTTTTTTTCAGACGAATTTCTTCGACAAATGCATTCAGTCACATGGTCTTTTGATCCTTATTAAAATCTGTTTATTTCTATATGGTTAATTTGTGTTATGTGTATGCTACTTTTATGTATTTCCCTGCCCTCCCCCCTTTTTTTTTGCACGGCCATCGACGTTTTTGTGAACAGCTAGGAAAACATTTACCTACTACAATGTGAAAGATCTTGTTGATTAATTATTTAATTTATGCTGCCATTCGCGCAGTAAGATTACCCATTCCTCAAAAATTACATATTATCTTCCACAGGTTAAAGATATGCAAGATATCTTAAATCGCTGGACAGATCTATTGACCGATGAAGAACCCCATCCATCAACTTTTGAGCCAGAAAGTGAGCAGGACCTACTGTTGTTGCGTACAGCAACTAATGTTGAGCCAGTGCTGAGAATCCTCCCGGACATGTTTGCCAAATTTTACAAGAGCCTTGAGCTGGCTAAACAGTGGTGGGTACTGGCACACGAGATGTACCCCGATCTCCCTTTTCAGCGTCGGCCATCTGTAGCAAGCTCAGCCTCGAGTTCAGAGACTGTAGACACGCTTGTAGACAATGGGGACTTGACTCAGAGCGAGAAGACCACGAACATTCGAAATGAGATTATAGACACTAAAGCTGCTATTGAAGAAAACACCACAATTTTACAATCGTTACAGGACGAGATGGGTGCATTAGAAAAACGAGAAGAAAAATTTGAAATCCTCATGGAAACGTATGAACAAGTTGGTGATGACATCGAAATGAAGAAAAAAGAGAAATTATCACTATTAGGTCAAAGAGAGAAACTCTCAGCTAACAATGATGTGGAGGAGCTTGAGTTGACGGACATCAAACTCAGGCAGGTTGATAACGGCCTGAAGATGTTGGAATTCCAGCACGCCTTGTTGGGACAGGATTACATGATCCAGTTAGAAGTTCGGCCGAGTATTATTCGCTTCCAAGGCGAGGTTACGGCTCGTATGATTGACATGCAGAGCCTGCTTGAGAAACAGAGTGCCAATCTCGAGAAGTTGACACAAAGATTAGAGGATGTTGGTCAAGAAGAGGTAGGAGGCGGCAGGCCCAGGCGTGTGGCTTGGAATGACGAAGATTCAGAAGCGACTTTGGAATCATCAGGGGAAAACACAGAACCTGACCAATCTAGACCTGGCACTGGGACGCCTCTGGCCGGGAAGCCTGAAATAGACAGAGAGGTTGGCAAAAAGCATGTCCTCAATAAAAGCAACAGTAAGAGATTCCTGGGCGAAGATGTAAGCATAAAAGGAAAAAAGGAAAACACCGAGAAAAAGTCTGACTATAGCAGCACTGGATCAAAGTCCCAAGATGATCCAAAGCAATGTAGAAAATTGTCTTTGGTAAGAAATAATGGAAATGATAATAGTGACAATAGTTATTCTACCAACATTAATAAGTCTGTAAAATCCCGTAGCCAAACTAAGCCTGACCCTCAAAGCAGCCCTACTAGAAAGGATGATAAACACTCTCGTAAAAGTATTGCTGCAAAAGATGGAAACGTTCAACATGGATCAAGTGAAAAACAGAATTTCCCAAACAATAGATCATCTCTTAAAACTGAGTCTACTGACACTGCTAGAAGTCATCCAGACATGGAACTGAAGAAAAAACAGCCAAAACCTACTACAAATATAGAACCAGGCAATAACAAATCGAGTGAAAGCATTGATTTCTCTCAAGCAAAGAAGGATGTGGATCGAACAGTTTCAAAAGCGCCGGGCACTTCAAAAGTCAAAGACAAAACTATGCTGAGCAAATCAAAATCCTCTAAAGATGTCATTTCCCAAAGTTTGAGAGAATCCCCTGGAGACTTCAGGCAACGAAGCCTGTCTGATCCGTTTGTGATCAAGGAGCAGAATGCAGGCTCTCCAACAGGAAAACGAAATTCCCTGAAACCCAGTCCTGGTCCATTAAGCCAAACAAGAAAATCAACTGCTGCTGCCGGTAGCGAAATGAAACAGAAAAAATACTTTTCTCCAGTAGAAAGGGTACAGATGAAGCCCAAGTCTGTTCCAAATAATAAACAAAGAACACACGTTCCACTGCCTACCTCAGAGTCAGTCAGTAAATCTATTCCTCCACGGAAAAATTCCACACCGCAGGCAAGCGCTATCGCCAAACCAAAGGAGGGCCAAGATTTACGAGAGACGAAAGATCAGCAGAGTCATAAGGCAGTCGCTGGCAGTAAAGATGCTCTTATGGCGAAAAGAAATTCAGTTTCTGGTGATAAAAAGGAAGACAGAATCGAGACAAAAAAGAAGAGGGGTACAGCACAATTATCCTCAATACAAACTCTTCGTGAGGGAGTAAAAGCTGATGCAGATACCGGGAAACGGGCCCATAAGCCAGAAAAACAACATAAGTAATATGATACCTCGTCGGGAAATATAGGCCTACAAATGGTTGCTTACATTCCAGATATAATACATGTATTATACAGTTGTCTTCATGGACAGTGGGGATTTTATAAACAATGGCTCAGTTTTGATCCGTCAGCTAAGAAAACATAAAAAAAATGCATGTTTGGATACGTACAAACCAGTGCTGATGTTTCAGATATGTGCAGTTGTTTGGACGAAGAGCTGGATACATTCTCTAGGAGACATGTTTCATACAATAGCTTAGTTGATACTAATGAATGCTAACTTTACGGTAAAGTTTACATGTAGTTCGTGATGTGATCATTTCTCTGAATTACATGTATTTGATGAGTGAATGGTTTTACAATCATTACTTCATGGTGCTCAAAAGAGGATGCTGGTCAATCATAGATCTTGTCTTGTTATGTGGTTATTAGAATGCAAGGTTTGAAATCTCTATAATATTGGACAGTATAGAAGATGATATTGTGTGGATATGGTATGTGTGGAGGAATGGCTGGAGGAAGGAGTGGAAGGAGGAAGCATGTTGTACTTTTGATAGAAACTCTTATCTTAATTTGTTTACCTCGATCACCGACCCATAATGTGTTTGAAGCGCGAAAAAGGAAAACAAATTGCTGAAGATATAGTCACGATCACAACATCAAGGAGTGTCCAAGCTTGTTTTTGAAAAAAAAAAAATAAGACAAAATAATAATGATAATAATATCTTCAATTCAACATCAAGAGGAAGAAATTTATAAGTGTTATTTGCTTTTTTAAAAAAATTTTCAAAATTGTTTTGTTAGTTGCTGCTTGGACAGTCTTTTTCTATTTTATAAAATAATAATAATGATGATGATGACAGTTATTTGCCAAAGTCACTGGAGTCAAATAGGGGAGGTTAAAAACAAATTCAGCCTTTGTCTATTTATCGTTGGAGATGTGCTGTAGAAAGTTTATATCAATGATATTTGATTCACATGCATTGCCCGGCACTGTTAACTCAACGCAAACCCACGTCCCATCCCCCAGAACTGCTCAGGCACTCATATTAATATGGTAACGATATGTACTACATTGTGTGCTTCTATTTTTGTCTTTGAGCCCACACTATGTACATGTATATTATTGAAATGAATGAACTTAGGTGTCGGCGCGAAAGTACATGTTTATATTTATTGTTTTTTCCTGTCTTGTGAGCAGCATGATAAACAAGTTACGCCACCAGACAAGAGTATGGTGATTAGACAATATAGAGCAGATAGAAATTAAAGGCCAATAAAACGGTTAAAATGGATGACTTTAAAAACGATTGAATGCTTTTTATGAAATCAAGGAATTTTGAACAAAGGGACATAATCCTGTTGTTAATTGGTCTCACCAATCGCATGAGTTGGATTTTACCTGGCAACCTACTATCACCAACATCTCTACTCGTTCCCCTATCAATCTAGTTACCTACCTACCCATTACGTACCTACTTAACTATCTATCCATTTATCTGCGTACATACCTATCTACATACCTGCTGACCGACCTCCCGACTGATCCAGTCACCCATACGTCTATTACAACGCCCTCTCTCTCGCTGTGTCTGTCTGTCTGTCTGTCTCTCTCTCTCTTTCTCTCTGTTCTCTACATCCAATGTCAATAGATTATGGTAGTAAAAGTATACTTTTCAATAAAATTTGTTGTTAGCAAATGAAATAAACAAGAACACAAAAGCCTGCCATACTATGGCCTCAATACTTCAGTAATTACACCAGATCTGCGTCTCCAAATGATATCACATTCTCAAGCTACCACATGAAAGAGCCACATGTATTTTAGATACGTTAAACAACTTAAACTTTATTATTGAGTTAAGATCAAAATGAACGAAATGCTGTCACTTACACCTATTATTTAAACAAAAATGTATAGAAAATAGGAAGAAAGATTATCATAATATTAAATTACGCTCATACAAACGGTATTAACTAACTCTTTTCTCACAGCTAAAATAGCTAACAGTTATTGTTAAAATTAATATGAGAAGAGAAGAACAAAGCAATGCACAATAAAATGCAAACATTGTGATCAACATGCATGGCCTTCATCACATAATATGGAATTTTAATTTACTCATGCTGTGTTATTAAGCCTGATCATTCTGTTGGTGATCATACGGTTAATCCTCTCTGGCCAGCTAACACCTACACACACAGCAAACACTCAACCATAGTCAGTCACTCACTCACTCACTCACTCACTCACTCACTCACTAACTCACTCACTCACTCACTCACTCACTCACGCACTAGCTCACGCGCTCACGCACTCACTCATTCACTCTCGCTCTCTCTCTCTCTCTCTCTCTCACTCACTCACTCACTCACTCACTCACTCACTCACTCACTCACTCACTCATTGTCAAACACTGTTAGTAGTGGTTTAGCCCATATATGGCATGTCTGGCTTGGCAAGCGTATGACAAACTCCCTTGTAAATCTCCAACCACCAGTTCGCTGTGGAGAAATACGAGAAAATTTATGTTTTCAATTACACTTTGTTACTCATGTGTGAAAGACGTGAAATTTAATGTTTGCCACGACACAAAGACACTCCAGTAATTCATTCACTCTGACCTCTTGTTTCTTTCTTTCCTTTGAGGTAGCATTTTTCGTCAGATAAAAGGGGTGCTTATGTTTTTTTTTTTTTGGGGGGGGGGGGGGGAGGGGGTCTTTGATATAGGAAAAAATCCTTCTGTTGTTATTAAGACGTTATATTACCCATCGTGTGTAAAACAACTAAAACCCGTCCTTGATGAGATTAATTAGACTGTATGGAAAGGTTGCTCACATGAAACTATGTAAAATTGTTCATAAATGTGTATCTGACATCTACAACAACCAGACGGGCTCATTTACTGTACAAATCGTATGTCTTTTACTATCATAACTATGACAACAATATCCAAATTAATATTTCTAATCGTATTAGAAATTCACCTGCCCGGTTGTAAATACCTTTTTCTTTTGGTTCTGCGTTCCCTGAGCCTGACCTTTCTTCACCTGACAGGGTTGCTTCAGCGGCCGCCCCTTGGTCAGTTTCTGGCTCCTGAGATCCAGTTGACAGAATGATTTCATGTGTAACCCTATGCTCAGTTTCCGACCTCCCTCCATCATCTCCAGCCCCCTGAGGACCTGCGCTCAGCCTTGCTTCACATTGATCCCCAGCGTCTTCTTTTGCTGCCGGTTGCCAGGTAAGTGTATCGCGTTGACCTAAATCAGCGTGTCCACTGAAAGAGGAACCTTCTGTAGAGACACAATCAACTCTGTAAGTGTAAAACCGAAAGTCAGAGGATTGTTGTCTCAGTGAAGATCTGCCCTCTCCCTGGCTGCTTTGCTCGGTTGGATCTGAAGTGTGGCGTATCTCAGGTGATGTTTCGTTCCAAAGAACGGGAGCAGCATCTGGAGCTGATGGCAAAGTATTGTCAAAATTCCGAATTCCTGTCTGCAAATTTAAGAGATCGGCTTGATTTGCTGAGTGGATTACAGGATTATTGGATGCATCACTTTCCTTTACTTCAGCTTCGTCGTCCTCTCGGCACAAAATGTTATATTCGACTGGTCTGTACATATTAGGTGACTTCTCTGTTTGGTCAGTGCCAGCTGTTTGATTTTCATCCAAGTGAGATAAACTGTCAGGCTTTTCGCCAAAATATCCACTGTCTCCTTCTTGATACATTAGACCACGTGGACTTAGGAATGGATCACCGATGGTATCATTGTGGCCCATAGGGTTTCTAGGGCTACTACTTATGCCAGCATTGTCTCTGTCGTGAACTCGTGGGCTTGGCTCCGATTCAGCACCAGCCGAAAGAGAGATAAGCTCATCATTGTGTTGCATCCGAGGGGGTAATTCTGCGCCAGCTCCGGCGAAAAAGAAATGATCTTCCTCCTCTCCCAGGGTAGCGTAAGAAGCATTTAATGCTTCCGTCACACTCTGCTGAAATGACTTGCTTGATTTTGCAGTTGTTGCAGTGTTTGTTACATAACTCGGGATGTCAGCGTGACAAAACAGTTGAGATGAAATGATGCTAGTTGTTTCTGAGGAGGAATCAGGGATCACACAAATAGATTCACCATTAGTGTCAGGCTCTGGTATGATGCGCGTGGATGTGATATCTTCACGATTCTTCTCAAGCCACATCTCTCCGCCTTGTGTTGTAGCAGTTGTCTCATTCATCTCATCTGTTTTCCAGGGAGAAGCAGGCGAGTCCAAAGTTCTCTTTTTCAGCCGTGAAGATTCTTTGTTGTCAATTTCCATAGCAATGTGGATGGCCACAATGTTGTCGCGTGCACGTGCAGTAATGTCTTGTGAATGAATGTCCTCATTTAGAATTTGCAGTACATTCGAAATATTAGACGATTTACCGTCTTTTATTGGGCGAGCGAGTGCGGATACATTTGAAATTATGTTTACCCACGACTGGTGTTGTGATGTAACTCGTTGTTCCGACTGAAAAGCATGTTGTTTGATACTATGAGACTCTATTTCAGACCTTGTTAGTGCGTTACTTTGTAGCTCCTGGCCACCAGTGGTGTTCATAACGCTAGTGACTTCTTCTTGCCCATCACTGATTTTTATTTGTTGAACAATACTCTGTGCGACAATATTGACAGCTCCACTTTGATTTTGCAATGATTCTATATTGCTGATAAATGAAGTCATGATAGGACTAAGAACGTTACTGTTAGTGTTACTGCTCCTATCTGTTTTACCAGGACAAACACCATGTTCAGAATCTTCTCCTTGACTACGCTTATAAAGTGGTTCACTACTGCAATCAATGGGTGTAGAACGTTGATCTTCAGTATTTTTTTCTTCACCGGGTAGTAATCTGATCGGTTCTCTGTTCGAAAATCCCGAGGTGTTATATTCGGTGGTTGACTCAATAGCCTTCTCTTGTGGTCCAAAGGGGCTTCCCTCCCCTTCATTGCTATTCGAACCTGTCATAGCTAAATGAGATAAGCTGGTTGTATTGCCTCCTCTCTCACTCTGAACTGGCTCTGTTGAAGAACTGAACTGTGATATTCCCCTATATACCTCATCCCGACATAGTATCAATGGCTCAAATAAAGTCTCCTCTGTGTTGCCTCGAAGTGAACTTGAGACCTGGCACTTATTATCTAGAGAAACATCGCCCCCATCTGATATGGGAGTAATCACACTGTGAGCGGCAATAGTTTCGGAAACCTTCTGTTGATCATTTCCAGGCAGACTGTCTGATTTCACGATCTTTTCAGTACCATTAGTGTTAAAAAGGACGTTAGTAACTGAGTCAGTTTCGTCGAGATCAGTTTCTATTGTTATGATGCCGGAATCAACATCTGATGATTTTGATGCCCTAAAACTTATTGAATCAGTTTGTCTTTTTGATAGGAGACTAATGTGACCAAGAGCATCTTCATCTGCGCTCCGACTGTCAGTTTGACCTTCAGATGTTTCTGAGAAACTTTGGAGCTGCCATGATGTTCCTGAAATTCTCGACTCTTTTTCTTCTTCGGTGTTGTCCTGGCGTGGTTCAACAATCTCATCAGAGATTTTCTCACTACACGCTTCCAACTGATCTTCATTCAATTTCTCATCCGTCACTCTCTCTGCTTTAAATCCAGCGCCAATTCTTGCCTCAGAAGACTGATCATAAATGCACGAGAGATCTTGAAGGCAGACAGTCGTTTGAGCCTCGGTTTCTTTTTTCTCTGTTGATGTCACTACAATCTTTCCACATAATTGTTCAACACTACAAATCTCGTTAGAACGATCAGTTTGATGGCATTCTGACTTCATTCCCTCAGTATTAGCTAAAACTGTACTTCCTAACTTCACTTCCTCGTTGTTATCACCTAAAATCTTTTTTTCTAAAATCACTTGCTTACTATCAGTTATTCCTTCTGACTTCACTTCCTCGTTGTCATCTGAAGTCTGTCCTTCTAACTTCACTTCCTCAATGTCACATACAGACTTTTCTACACTCTTCACTACCTCAAAGTTCTTACTTAAAGTCATATGTTCTGATTTCACGCTCTCAATGTCAGCTAAAGTACTACTTTCTGACTTCATCTCGTCAATGGTATCGAAAGTTGTACGGTTTGAATTCACTTCCTCGATGCCATCTAAAATAGTGCTTTCTGACTTTATTTCCTCAATGTTATTTAAAGTTGTAGCGTTAAGTTTTACTTCCTGAGTGTCACCTAAAGCTGTACCTTTTGATTTCATTTCCCCAGTGTTACTTAAAGTTGTAGCTTCTGGCTTCACCTCCTCAATTTCACTTGAAGTTGTACCTGATCGCTCTTCCTTAGTTTCACCTAATCTTGTACTTTCTGATTTCACTTCCTCAATGACACCTAAAGTTGTAGCTTCTGATTTCACTTCCTCAATGTCACCTAAAGTTGTAGCTTCTGATTTCACTTCCTCAATTTCACCTAAAGTTATACCTTCTGATTGCTCTTCCTTAGTTTCACCTAATCTTGTACTTTCTGATTTTACTTCCTCAATGTCACCTAAAGCTGTACCTTCTGATTGCTCTTCCTTAAAGTCACCTAAAATTGTAGCTTCAGATTTCACTTCCTCAATGTCACCGAAAGTTGTAGCTTCTGTTTTCACCTCCTCAATGTCACCTAAAGTTGTAGCTTCTGATTTCTCTTCCTCAATGTCACCTAAAATCGTAGCTTCTGAGTTCACTTCCTCAATGTCACCTAATGTTGTAGCTTCTGATTTCACTTCCTCAATGTCACCTAATGTTGTAGCTTCTGATTTCACTTCCTCAATTTCACCTAGAACTGTACCTTCTGATTGCTCTTCCTTAGTTTCACCTAATGTTGTAGCCTCTGATTTCACTTCCTCAATTTCACCTAAAGTTGTATCTTCTGATTGCTGTTCCTTGGTTTCACCTAATGTATTAGATTCTGATTTCACTTCCTCAATTTCACCTAAAGTTGTATCTTCTGATTGCTGTTCCTTAGTTTCACCTAATGCTGTAGCTTCTGATTTCACTTCCTCAATGCCACCTAAAGTTGTACCTTCAGATTTTACTTCCCCCATGTCACCTAAAATTGTACTATCTGATTTCACTTCCTCACTTTCAGCTACAGAAGCACTTTCTGACTTCACTTCTTCATTGTCACCCGAAGCCTTTCCTTCAGACTTCACTTTCTCGTTGTCATTACCGGACGTAGTACTTTCTGACTTCACTTCCTCAAAGTCATCTAAAATCGCAACCAGATCCTCTACTTTTATCTGCGTTGTTGAATTTTGTCTGCATCTCTCGACCTTTGGCATTTCATTCTCACTGCCTAAACACGTGGCGTCAGTGCATGGACCATCGGTACTATCCCTTGGATGTTCATTTGTTTCTTGCACTTCCTTCACACTTTCTGATAAAGTTTGAATAAATTTCAGAGTTGTATATCCACCAATATTTGTGCTGTTGTCTTCTTGTGCAAATTCTTTATTGTCATTATCAGTCTCAAAGCCACCCAAAATGCCACCGGTAGTATCTTTATTCTCACAAATTGTTGCACGATTTATTTGCCCATCGACTTTCCGTGTCTCACTGCTATCTCTGAAAGTTTGAAGGACATCAGCGGAACTGATCTTGTCTATTGGATCACGTCCAATACCAAAGCAATCATCCTTTTCAGTTTCGACAGTGCTGAAAGAAGCAGTTTCATTGTTTGCCATGTTCCTGATGTCCTTAACAGAAGAAGTTAACTTTCTGGTTGTTTGGATCGCAGTTGAAATCTCAAGGACATGTGAATCTAGAAACGACTCACTTTTTTTTTGTAGAACTTGTTCTTGTGAAGTGTGATTTGTTGCACTGAGAAATGGTTCCCTGTCTTCATGAATATGGTCTGACTGCTTTCTATGAATGAGAATTTCAGTATTATTAGCAGTGGATTTCTCTGTCAGCCATTGTCTGAGTTCTGCCATTATTGGCTGGTTAGATGACAATTTTGTGTCGATTCCCTCTGTGCCCTGAATATCTCTGTCCTGGACGTATGGGATCATTCGCATCAACAAATCAGATTCTCGATATTTGTATCTCGAGTTACTGATTTCCAAACTGGCTTGTCCATCTTCAACCTGCCTGTCCGTCTCTGCCACTGACCAATCTAATTCCTGGCCTTGGTGGACATCTAAATCAGATGTTTTGCTGTTTTCTACAGATTGATCAAAGCTTAGATAATCAATCATCTCCTTCAGAAAATCTATCAAAAACGAATCTGAATGCTGCCCTGTATACAGACTATCTTGTTCTGTTTTGTATGCTCTGATGTCATCGTCCCACTGTTGTAAGAGACTCTCTCGGGCACTTGGCGTTGCATCCAAAAGGCATCTCTCGACCGCCAAGTCTGCCAATGGTGTTCGATTGACTGTTGAGTCCAGAGTCTTCAAATATGTATTCTCTGAGACAGTTTGTATATCTGCACCATGGGCAGCCCATTTTTCAAGCCTCTCTTCAAATGAAAGTTCGTCGTTGCTGAATGATGTGCTTCCCCCATCAACATCCATTGCCCTAGGCGTCTCCAAGTTTTGATCGCTCAAGAAAGCTGAAGCATTTTCTTTTCCAAGGTCGTCATTGCTGTTTGGTTTATCCAATGAACAAGAACCCCACGCCCAGGTGTTGTAGGCGTCGTGTGGTGTCTCCCATTGATCTAAACAAACTCTGGTTATTTTTTCCTCGGCAGTGTCCTCAGTGGTCAGATTATATGAGCCTGTCCATTCTATAGTTGAATTGTCATCTGTGTCCCATTTGGTGGTGGTATCAAAAACTCTGGAACTTCTCGAGTCCATTATTGGCAGTTCGTCCCCTCTGCTAATGACATCCAATCTGTCGAAGTCATTGCCTCCCTTCTTGGCGCTCGTATCTCTGTAAAAATATTCTTCTCTTGACCATTTGTCTGTGTCCTCATCAGTCATGTCTACCAGACCTGAGTCTCTGACTGTAACAAGCTCTCCTAGTGAACGATTTTCAGTAACGTGCGGTAGCCAGTCTGTGTGCTCCGTAATCAGAACTGTAGTTCTGTTATCAACATTGTCGAGAGTGCCCTTCCTGTAAAGTTCATCGCTATGACTGAATTCTCCGTCATAATTCACATAGGGAGAACTGGAGGTGTCTGGTATGAGTTTGTGGAAGATACCGACTGATGTTAATTCACTGATCTCTTGAAAGGTTTCCTTCCAAAATATTTCATCCTTCATTGATGTAGGTAAAAAGCTGTGACCCCGTTTGTAAATCAATGAAAGCTCATCGTCTTCACTGTCGTCTGCCTCGACTTCGGAGCGAGCATCACCCTCGTTCGTAAGTTCTGGTATTATAATAATGTCTTCCATTTCGTCCGATGTTAATCTGTCGAAAAGCTTGTTGGAAAAATCAATCAAAAGCTGATTTGCTCTTGCCGTTGTCTGAGATTTCCCAAGAGCATGATGGTTCTCCGGTGATGAAAGTTTCTCTGTTTCATGGGTCATATGTATCTCCATTTCTAAACTGTCGTGTTCGGTGTCGGGCAATGCGCGTGCCTTTTGGTCTGTGGGGATGAAATCTTTGTCTTTATCTTCATCTCTGAGGAAGTTTAAAAGTTTCCTCTCAGTCCAATTATACTGTTGACACTCGTTTCCAGCAAACTGGCAAGTGTCATCTGGAGGACGAATAGTTTGAAACTGTCCCAATTCATCGATATTTCTGTGAGTGAAAGTCTGATCAAAATCATTTGTGGGTCTCTGAAAAAAATCTGAAGGAAGAGAATACGTTTCATCATATGTCTTATACTGACATGGCATGTCATAAATCTGCTCTAATGGGGCTGACATGTCTACATCATACAAATCAGACAAAGGATCCGAAAGCTTCGACTCATCTACATCTAACTTTCTTTGTTTTTCAGTCTTTGTCCGAGGAAAACAATCATCAGAACTATCACCATTGCGTATGCTGGAAACTCCATCTACAATGTCATAACGAAGTTCACTTTTGGTGATGACATCGGCTCTGTCATTTCTATCATGTGCTCCATTATTGCGCTTGTGTTTGCCGAGCTCATATGTGAGATCCTCTCTGTGCTGTGTCATCCACAGTTCTTTCTGCTCTGTAATGATAAAAGCCAAATACAGAGAAAACATGAACATTTACGAGTGTCCATTACGAAATACTGACATATAACACAGTCATAATGTACAACATCGCTGCAAAATAATAACTATGTTTAGGACATTAAGTTTTTGTGAGTATAACTATCTTCTGAGGAAAGGGTTAAACCGCTTCATGCAGTTCCCAGACTTAGAATAAATCGTAATGGTACCCAGTCTGATGGCTAGAGATTAACACTTCAGAGACGACGAGCACACACTGACCTTGTAGAAATCCCATGACAGCTGTGTCAAAGCGGGTCCAGGTAGGTATGTCGACCTGCCAGTCTTGCTGGAAGTAGAGGATTTCAGTTGTGAGCAGTAGCTGAGGCATGCACTGGCTGGGCACGCCTACACTGAGAGTGAGCAGTCGGTGGTTGAGGCGTGAGCCCGACACAAGCTGCCTGAAGGAATGATATAATATGAATAATTCATGTACATCACTGAGTTTGTAATGAATTTTTTGTGGACGAAATGGACGGGGTATGAATATCACGTTGGCCTTTGTTTCACCGGCTTCGGAAATTCTCTCAGAATAGCGCTCTCTAATAGTCCTCTGTTAAGTAGCTTGTCTGTGAGGGGAAAAAAAAAACGGTTACAGTTATTTCACCGAACTTTGTTTCCACTTCCTCGAAAGGGCGTAACCTTCCCTGTAGTTTGGTCTACCATCGCGTCCTATCTTTACCAACCACTATCTCTTGATTTCTTTGATGCTTGGAAAAGAATGCTAAGTCAAAACAAGGCAGTTTTTCAGCGTTGACAGAGAATATCGTAATTCAGCAATTCTTGATATTTCGGCAGACGGAAAGTGTGTCATAGAAAAGTACAATAATCTGAGGTCATGGGTCATAGGCATGCATAACATCAAAGAGTGGTGGATTGAATCAAGAAGGAATAGCTCTGTGCAAGGCTCACCTGAAGGCAGGAATGTTGAGGTAACTGCTCAGACACTGGTCTATAAAGCCTGGAGTGAGCAACAGAATGGTAACGGAAGACTCAGCAATCACACGCTCCAGTTCGCAGGTCATGGTGTTCTCATGTCTGTGGTCGCGGTCGTGATAGTAACTGGTGAGAATAACGATTATTATTATTTTTTAAATTATTTTTAACGAGGCATGGTCAGTTGTTTCAGAGAAAAGATCGGTGTCAGTACCAAACAAAGAGGGTGACAAAATATTAACTATGAAAAACTGATTTTAATAATTGTAGGCACTATGATTCAAGCATAGCTGTAAGGTTGAATGTTTAACATAGAATCATTGAACATGAATTAATATTTCGCGTTGTGAAGAGCTGAGAGATTTCACTGAATGGAATAAGTGCTAAAGAAATGTGGTCTATTCCTGTTATGATGATTATTAGTTCGCTTGGGGGATTAAGAACAATGGCATAGGGGATAGCACAAGATATAGTAATAGAAATGGAATAAAAATATACAGTGACACGGCAGATGTCAAGAGATAAACAGAGCAGAGTATGAGGACTATCATGGTAAACAAATCTGTCCAACCCGCGTTACCATGTCACTGACACTGCAGATGACAAGACATTACCAGAGGGATCGTGGTAAACAAACGTGGTCGATGTTACAGGATGTGTAAATGGGTAGAAATAAAAATGATAATATAGGAGGAGATAATCAAAAGTGTATAAAATTTAGTATGTAGGAATAGCGAGTTGGAACACAAAATAAAAGAGAGTCTATGTTTCTTTTGAGCAGCATTGTGTCCGTGTATAAGAAATGAAGAGAGAATTCTCTTGCCAAAGCGC
>JBCAUA010343614.1:0-17500 GCA_038406235.1 Peronia verruculata | reverse complement strand
CCACCCAACTGTTCATGGATTCATTGTCAGTCCATCCATTTATTTTAATTATCTATATATAATTTTGTAATTAGCAAAATGTTATATTTTTCATTAATAATCTTCATCATGCTAATTTGTTTATTCATTTGTTTCTATTTGCAGAGGTGACATTTATCCAGAGCCCTGTGATCTCAGCGTCTACAACAAAATGTATACCGAAGGTGAGCCCAAAGAGAAGATGCGGAAGCTCAGTTCCCCACCCCCTTCCCACCCTTCCCCCGGCCAACAGACGGTGACCCCCGGGTCTGAAGCTCCACCCCAGCCCTCCCCAGAGGTTCTACCTCCCGCCTCTGCCGCCCATTCACCCGCTCTAACATCCTCACCACAGAGCTATCAGACGCCCTCTGCTCCTGTCTCCTCCTCCACCGACAGAGACCGCCCAACCGCATCCCCTACCGCCATCCAACAGGAGAACGTTGAGCAGCATCAGCATCATCATCATCATCACCACCATCAGCACCATCATCATCACCAACAGCAACAACAACAGCAAAAGCAGAGGCACCGGTATGAGGATACGGAGAACATGGGAGGTCAGCAAGAAAGAGGTCAAGCCAGCGATTCTGACTCCTCTGGAGCCCAGGCCGATTCCAACAGAAGGTATGTATGAAATCAATGTTTGAAGTCGGATCTCAGAATCCCAGGACATCATTGTGCTCTAGTGTGTACTTTTTAAAGAAGCACATACCTCATGATGTTTATGATTGGATTATTTAAAAATATTGTTGCGCCTCTTATGTTGTGAATCCGCGAGCATTACCAAGAATGAAGTAAACACACAGAAACTCACAGGGGATTATTAACTCGATTTTAGTGTAACATCTGGGAATATAAAATAGACCAACATGTTGTTGATGAACTACTTATTTTCTGCTTCCCATTTTCCTGCTCTATGAAACGAAAAACTTTAACTCTTTACGTCTCAAGAAGCATGCAGAAAAATGTATGAAACGGGTTTAGATCCATACATTTAAGACTCAACGTCATTAGTCTGCCCATTAGTTAAAAGATCTGGCGTAAACCCGATATCTCGATTTTTTGCAACAGCATTGACGCGGTTTTGATGTTAAATTTATACCTTATTCGGGCATTTTGCTTTTTAGGATAAAATATTCGGCCATGGCGAGCTAAATACACTTCCCCCTTCTCATACGTCATTCTTTTCGGATATGATTTCCCATTTAAAAAAAAAAAAAATCTTTTTGTCATTAAACATAAAGAGGATTTATATAAAAATGAGCTGGCGTAGCCGTCATTACTCTAAATGGAATTAGATAAATCAGTGTTGCCTATACCGGAGATCACAGTTAATAAACAAGCCAAACTTCCTGGTTTTGTGAAAGAAAACAAAAATAAAACAGGAGAATGATGAGCTGATGAGCAAATAAAACATGCTGAGTTTGTTATCATCCGCAGGCCAGGATGTGAATAAGATTTCTCTTTGTCAACACGAAAATCAGTCAGGATGATGAAGACAACAGTTTTGTCCTAAAAAAAAAAAAAAAGAAGAAGAAAGACAGAAGGGAAGAGAGAGAGATAAATTTTAAAAAAAAGAAAGAGAAAAAGAAAAAGAAAGAAAGAAAAAAGGAAAGAAAGAAAGAAACAATGTAAATATTATGGATAATTTTGAGTTGGGTTGGAAATGTCATAATGATAATATGTTTTGTTGTTTTTATTCCAGATTCCGAGAATTTGTGCCAGATGAGCAGAAAGATGAAATGTACTGGGAAAAGCGGCGGAAAAACAATGAAGCTGCTCGAAAATCGCGTGAAAAGCGTCGCATGCATGATATGGTATTGGAGGGCCGCATCACTTCCTTAGAGGATGATAATACCAGGCTGAGACGGGAGCTGCTGTCTCTCAAGAAGAAATTTAACCTCCCAGACAACCACACATTTGATGAGAGAGATGCGGAGGTGAAAGGGTCCAATGACCCGAGAGCTCTTAGTGTGTCCCCGCCTCCTGTCACTCACCATAGCCAATCATCTCATCACAATTCGCCAGTGGGCGGAGTCGGTGCTGGCAAACCCACTGCTCACATGCCCTACAGTTCTCCTCCTCCTCTGCTTGGAGTGGCTGGCGCTGTTCCTATGGGCGTGGCCATGTATCCAGGGGGAACCAATCCAAACTTGCCCTACTTCCTGTCTGAAGCCTCACGGTTAAATCAAGAGGGAGCCATGAAGGGTCCAAGTTCCATGACAGCCAATGATCATCCTCATCATCATCCCCATCACCATCATCATCACCACCAATCTCTGCCCAGTCACCATTTACATCACTCAGCGTACCAACTAGACATGCTAAAACAAGAGCCCATCGAGGAGGGAGAGGTCAGAATACGAGAGAGATCCAACAGCAGCGTAGAGAGAAGGCCTAGCTATCACTTGGAATCCTCCGAGACGTCCATGCTGAGGCGAGGCAGCCTAGGAAGTTATGCCCAGTACCGCTCACCGCTCAGCCCGTCTAGCGCTCAAATCAACCGCCATCCATACAGCAACTCCCACATCAACAAAGCCAGTCACAATCAATTCGTACAGCGGGGCTATGATTCCTACTCACAGTCCACCTGGTCACAGCGCTCGCCAGGCTCCAGCCTCAGCAGCGACGATAACTATGACGAGCCCCTTCAGCTGACCGTGCGTCGAGACAGCAACATGAGCGTCCATAGCAACAGCCACAACGACGACAACAGCATGGAGTCAGAATCGGTCCACACACCCAATGAGAAACCCACTGTATCCATCAGCCCACCGGCCTCTTCTTTCCCTCTTAAACTGCGGCACAAAATTCCTTCCCATGACGTTGTCTACCACAAGGAGATATTCCCTACAATGACCCAGGCAGCGGCCGCTGTCACCCAGCCATCATTTCCTACCCATCCGTTCATGAATGGCCTGGCTCATCTCTCCGACATGGCCCTATCTCAGACCAACCCGCTGTCTTTAGTGAAGGCAGAGAGTCCAGTAATCTACAACAGGCGTAGCGAAGGTCGGGCTGGGGCCAGGCACAGGAACCCTACAGACAGCAAATATCTGGACCCCAAGTACCTGGAACGAAGGCGGAGGAACAACGAGGCGGCCCGTAAGTGTCGGGAGAACAGGAAGACGCTGACCAAGCTGAGAGAGGCCAAGTCCGACTATCTGGAAACCGAGAATAGTAAACTGAGGGATGAGCTGAACGGCCTGCAAGAGGAGATGAAACAGCTGAGAGAACTCATTGAGAAGAAGCGGATAGAGCAAGGAATCAAGGAGGAGCCCAGTGCTGAGTCTTGAGAAGTTCGATAGCTACCACAGCATTACTGCTTCTGAGTGAAAACATTCACGCCAATATTGCTGTCAAAGTTTAGAGACTCTAGTCGGTAAAGGCGTTGTCAGGCACTACAAGAGCCTGTTCTACGCGTCACAGTTTAGTATCTGCAGTGCCAAATGGACACTTTTGATAACGGTATCAGACTCTGTGAAACACTGGCTGGGCTTGATAGCATATCCGCTGAAGACTCTTCTGAGGAAGAGGTAACACAGAGGCAAACAGACTTGCACGAGTGCAACGGATGATGTTGATCAGCGCTAGACCTTGACGTCAGAAAGACGCGAGTGCCAAAATGGTAAAGAAAGGCACAGCAGAGACCAGCCATTGGTGCAGAAAGTCAAGTGATTTTACCACAGTGACATAATGAGGTTGCTGACCAGTGAGTGAGTCCATGGGACGTGAGACAGTCTGGAATCATTCATAAACAGTTCTTATTTATCATTTAACAAACTTGGGTCTGCGAGGTCTGGCCAGCTGCCAATGCTGAGCAGATTCTCTCGACTCCGTGATAAGTTGTTGCAGTTGTTGTGCATTGCTTCATGTGAACTCTTCATTCATTTCATGCCATGTGTAAACCTCTGGTCATGTCATGTTCACAAGTACACACTTTGTTGGTCAGAACAAGATTTTCAGACATTAATTTTGACGAATCGGCTGATTCTGTTTTCTATCGGGAAACAAGGATTGTATGTACCATTTCGTCTACTTTAATGTTTTATAGCCATAGACAGTGTACTGACATAAATTACAATCCTATTTTGTTTATGTTATTGCATCTTACATGATGGAATCTATCATCGTTGTGTTTTATGTCCACTTTTTTTTTTCTCCAAGAAATGATGAGATAGCAACCGCTTTGTTTCAAAACGCAGAAGAATCGGACGCCAAAATTACTCGACCAGTAACCTATTTTCCGTCTGCTTCTTGCACAAAAAAATTTTTAAAAAACAACAACAAAACTCTGCATTTGTAACATGGGCTTTAAAAACAGGATAATTTGGCTTCACAAATTTAAAATCCTGTTCCAGAAAACATGTTATTGACACATATCATCAAGTAAATTGGCTTTTCTAATCCGCTCAATTCATTCATGTTTCAGGTCATTCTGAAGCAATTCCATAATATAAATATTTTACACCATCATTTAACTGTTTTTGAGAAGTCATACGTTGGTCAGTGAATGCCATTTAAGAAATGAGCTGGACCCATCTTAGACCGACCAATCACGACCAGGGATGGCAAGTCTAAAAAGTTTTAACTCCGCCATTAACGGTGGAACAGCCAGGGGAGAGAACAACAAACAGAAATGTAATTAGACGAGATTTCATGATTAAATTTATGAATTACTTCCTTATGTGAATTTCCTGTGTACAAAAGCGGTCTATAAATCTTCAGGGAATAAAATGCTGTGCTTTTTAATTCTTTATGTGTACAGCGCTGACGGTTTTCCGCCATGGTCATGTATGTATATTTGATGACTGCCCAGTCCATGACTGCACAGACTGGGTGGTTGTTTAAGTTTGATGTCGTTCTTATAATGAAGCTGGGCTCTCCTGTTTATCATTGACTTTTCTGTGAAAACTGTCGAAAAAAAAAAAAAAAAGCAAAGAAATGAAAATTCCAACTTGTAATTTTTTTACTGTGATTATTCTGGAGGTAAAATCATGCTCAACTGAACTCCAAATTATAAAGACATAATTGATCCTGCATCAAATATTTTTTTGGTCACTTTTGTTAGTTATTTGTGCTGAAAAATGGTTTGATTCATAAATCATTATGTAATAGAAGCCAACATACTAGGGGTTTTAGTAACTGATTATTGCTTGATCCAGTTGAGATACCAGTCTAAAAGTGGTTTGTTTACATCATTTTAATTGTTGATGAGGACAATGACGGAAGATGAGTGTGGCCTGGAGGTGGATACTTAACCCTATTGTCAACGTAACTCTTTCAGTCTGTACATTCTGTGTAATAGATATCTTTTTTCTTTCTTTCAGCGGTGGTGCCTTTTCATTCCTGTGGTATCCATGTAAAAGTTTGTACAAAATAGATGTCATCTTTTCAAAAACAATACAGTAACAAGAAAAAAAAATTGAATGTTTGTATATCTGTAGTGTTCTTAAAAAACAAAAGAAACGCATTTATTTATCCGCTGCCTCCCCTACCTTGTTAAAATAATATTATCAATAGTCATCTGGGTATTTAGAAATGGTAGTTCAAATCACATATTCTTTTTAAATTAAATCTTGTTTTAGGCAACAGACATACGTGAGATAAACAGCAGATTTGAGCATGCAGTAAATATCCAAGAAAGCAAATTAATTGTGCATTCTTGTAATCTAAATAAGTATACAAGTAAGAAAATGTCTACTTTTTGTCATTTTGATTACACGTTGTGAGGAGCAAAGGCTTACCTTTATGGATGACGTAGCTTAACTTATTAGCTTTAAGAGCTGATGTCGATTTTAATGTTAATGTTTTAATGTGTGATATACTGTATTTTCTGGATGTTTCCTGACGAATAAGATGTTACTTGCTTTTATTCAGTCTGAAATAATCTCACCTTGCAGGTCAAGTTAGGGAAAATAATTACGTGGGTTAATAAATTTACTTTATAAACTAAAAGCAGATGCATTCAACTTACAACACACTAGCTTAGCTGAATTGATAGGGTTTGATAGGGCAAAATCAAGCAGATTATAAGCTGTCTGACATAAAGTTTTCCCTGTTAATCAGTTTTATCTCGGTTGTCTAGAAATATGTGGGAGTTAATTTTAAAAGAAGTGAAATAATCCACCTTGTCTAGGTCACATGATCAGAAACAGTCATGTCTAGTCACCCTCGTTCACGACCACCACAACCGTCAGGCGCTGTACACCGCCATTGTCACAAGCCACATTACCATCTCCTGGGTCCTTTTACCCGGTCGTCAACATTATATACGACATTACAACTGTTCTCAGCTTCCAGCACCATCAGTACTACCACATCATCACCACCACCACCACCACCACCACCACCAGCAGCAGCAGCAGCAGCAGCAACAGCAGCAACAGCTGCAGACTGACACGTCATATCAACTACAATTCTATATCAACATCAGTTCGTATCCAGAACATTCAAATTCCGCCACTCACGTCTTTGACTTTTTTTCTTGACATTGTTGTCAGAATTATTTTTAACTGTGAAGTTGAACGAACCAATTGGATACTGTTGACTAGTTGTTACGGGTTCAGAACTTTTCAACCACACATCGGTAATTCTATATTGTATGTATATATTATATTAATATTGTACATTCGAGTATACCTCTACGATCATCCCATACCTGTGTCATTACTGTTACATTGTTCCATTTGTTATATTCACTTTGTTATATTATTATTCGTGATGTTTCTGTCGTCCTTTAACTGTCCATGATTATCAATTATCACTTTGATAAACTATTATTGATATGGTCTCTTTTTAACACCCTTTTCCTAGGAATAAATGAATAAATTTTCCCCCATCTGCTATCGTCTATTGTCTTCTTTCACCTTTTCTGTGTTTGACATAACATGATCAAATTTCGAAGGAAGCCCAAATTCTGTTTACAAGCAAACGGAATTCGTTCTTGACTGCAGGTAGTTTTATAATGAAGGAAAGTTTTTTTTACACTGAGTGTTTTTAATGACTATCAGTGTAGACATGAAAAAAAAAAATCATTAAAATTATTTTTCCTGGTTCGATCAAGAAGAGAACGTGGAAGACAGGGAAAAGGGCTATTACTGCGAGATCAGAGCTTGGTACCTAATTCTGTGTAGTGTAAAAATGACCTGGGATGTGGTGAATAAGAGGGGGGGGGGGGGGAGAAGGAAGGGGGAAGGGGAAGGGGAGTCGAGGGTGGAGGGGTAGAAGTATCCCAGGAAAATGAAGACACCAGTTGGCAAATGGAAATGGCAAAGGTCGAAAGCTGAAATTGTAGTCTAATTGAGCTGGCAGTTTGGCGGAGCTCGACTCGCCGCCCCTTGAAATGGATACAGCTGGGAGCTCCACCACTGGGAGGCACGAGTGTTTGGCCCTGGCCATAGGGTCGCAGGTGAAAGGTCAGAGTGCTTCCGCAGGGTAAATGGCCAATGTAACCTTTCCAGTGACAGCCCACCACACTGGGCTCTGCCGGTAGTGAAAAGTCCTCTCCCATCTGCTTGTAGGTGTCAGACTCCGAAGTTTGTGAAAGCAAAAGACTTGAAAGAATTGGAAGCGAAAGCTAAACGCAGCGGGAAAATGAACAATGGCATCCTTTAACCTTTACACTGCCATGATGATAAAGTCTAAAATTCCAAGAAATAAATTCAAACTTTTCCATGTGGCTACTGTCATTTTTGCTACTTTTATTCTACGGGAATATAGAGTTTTAGCCCCAGTTATAGATGAAAACGTTTCATCAGCTGACATGCGCAGGAGATAGAAATGCAATCATTAGTTTCAAAAGAAAGGAGACAAATTGTCAGCCATTATGTTAATCTTTTCATTATATCACAACTTGTTTGTTGCTGCAGCCCGGTCATATATTGTTATCGTCATTGCTTCTTTATTCTTAAAATCTTGTTGAAAGCGCTCAAAGATCGCTCAAGATAAGCTTACATTATCTTGAAACCTTCACAAATAATAATAGACATAATGTCCCCAGATATATCATTAAAAATATGATAACTTTTATGGTTCCTGAGTTAAGATAATCAATGAAGAGTAAACTCATTAGAGATTTTCCGTTTAAAAAAAAAACACTAAAATAACACGGCTCTCAAAATAAATGCAACGGAAAGCATTTCTAGCTTTGAAATTTGTGAGCGTGTTTTAAACTTGTTTTATCTGTTAATAAGTATATATATGTTTTGAACTCTTAAATTATATTTGGTAGCTCTGATGTGAAAAGCTAAATACAAAGGTGATTTTTTTTTTTTTCTCACCAGTGATGCCGATTCATCACTCTATATGCTGCAATCTGGCTCACGCTTCCAATCTTTTCTATCGCCCTTCCAGCAATCTGACGTAGTCTGTAAAACTTGTAGTGGTTCTAATTCTGCCACCCAAAGGGTTAAAAAGTCGGGTCAGTATTGTGTATATTGTGAACATGTCGGTATTGTGCGATAACCTTTCTCTCTACAATGCCGGCCTCACATTATCACCAGTTTGACTGTCGAGACCAGGACGTCTGTTCTGTGTGTCACTCCGGGCAGCTTAAGTACCGACAATTAGCCTGGCTGGCCCTCTGTGCGGCACTCAATTAAGTGCTTAATGTTGCAGATCAACCTTTGTACGTTTGTCTAAGCCGGACGTCGTTGACCATTGGGCGCTTCACGTTCGGTCAACCCCAGAAAATGGGCAACAGCCGCTCTGCTTTGTAACCGGGCAGTTTTGTTGACGGAGTCAACAGAGATCAGCGCGTTAGGCGGCTGGAAGAGTCCGCTAGTTTCGGGGGTCAAGCAAGACCACGAACTGACCTGTCATTGTCGGTGTCCGGTTTCATTGGTTTGACCAGAGCTGCCCAAAAGTAACCACAGAGAGATGACCACCCGCCACCATGTCTGCCCCTTCTCCCCTCTCAGTTGTGGGATTTACTGTATTTAAGAAAGAGATAAAATTTATCTTAACGGCCGTGCTGGACATTTAGTAAAGAAATGCTTATGGTTTTCGTGATGCAGTTGAGATAGCCACCTTTGTGCGGCTGAGAGGCAAAAAAAGAAGAACTGGAATAGATTTTTTTTTTTTAATCAATATTTGAGTTAGAGGCATTCTGTAAACACTAGATGAGCGTTACTTTGTTCTGATCTGATTGTTTGTGCGAGACTGCCACTCTAGGGTGGGGCTCCTCAGCCACTCTAGAAGATGCCATCCCCAAACTTAACGTAACACCATCGTCTCTCGAGACGTACGGGTGCCGACGACGACGACTCTTTGTCTGTCATTCCTTTAGCGAGCCGCGAGATAGTCAGTATTTGGTACCAGATTTAAACGAAATATTAGTAAAATTGAAGAGTCCAACTGATCCTTTGCGGGAAAATTCTTCCCAGTGCCTTCAGTTTAGCTCCTTTGAAAGTGTTACCCAGGACAAAAGACGAGCAAAAATAACTGGTAAACTATTCAGACTTTGTTGTGGAGGAGGGGGGGGGGGGGAGACGGATTATTGTACAAGTTACAGGACAGCAACCCTAAAGTACTATCATTACGGCATTCCACAGTTTGTCTTAGCTTAGCTGTCTGCCCAGACAGCAGTCATTATTGTCAATCCCAGCTTATGACCATGTATTTGACATCCCATTAACGATAAACCAATGTGGCTGAGACTTTGTTTAGTTTAAACAACGCAGCAGACCAGTATTTATGGATGTCTGACTCTATGATTTAACAGCAGATGATGTAGAATAAATTTAGCGAAAAATGACCATAGCGATTTAGAATTTAGGCTTAGAAACTGAATGGCAAGAAATTAAAGTAGTGATCATGGGGAAGAAGAACTAAATCATTTGACATCTTCGCCGATCTTTATCTAAATGATATGACAAATCAGTTACCCGTCATTTATCCCAAGGCGCACTCAGCCAGATAAATCGTTGTAGCCAGAAATCGGGCCAGAAATCGGAGTAGACATGTATGTAATCCTATCGACGTCCCCGTCAATGAGAATCCATTGACCAGATAGCTCCGAGCGTTAAAGGACCAGCCTGAATTGCAATCATCGCCATTTGATGAGTCACACAAGGTTAAGGGTCATCCCAGGTCATGTTGTGTGGCATACCTGTGGTCAAGCGGTCAGTGAAAGGTGTCTGACCACTATCTGGTCTTACACCCTTATTGACGTCCCGGCTGTTAGTCGTTCTGGTCGGCAGGAGACGTGTGAGGGTCTGTTTTGGTGTCCTTCCTTTTATTGGGAGTCCACTTTTAGGGGACATATATACTGGCCAATATATCAAACAGGTTCAAAGCTTCAGATAATAGATATACTTGTTTTTCACTTCTTACCGACTATATAATCGATGTTTTAAAGTTGCAAGTAAGATGGTATTACAATATTTAGACTTTCAGCCTAGAAGTGTATGAGAATCACATAGATCTAAAGGGTAACTGAAAAATTAGCGGCCAAACAGGTGATTTTGAATGTACCTTGATTAAAGGTTCTGACTACAAATAACGACATTGGATTATCGAGAGCTTTTTTCAACACATAGTTAATTTCTTTGTGAAGAGAGTTGAATGTACTGTTGGACCTACTTCCCAAATAAGTGAAGCACAGATGTAAACCCTACCTACTATTTCATATATCTAAAGATTCATAAACAATGAAACAAAAATTGTTTTAATAAACTTGCGTATGGCTGTAAACAAAGCAGATGTTCAGCATAGCTTGAGCTAAGTATAGAAGGCTAACAGAGACTTTCCCTTGTACCGTTCGTTGAGTTCAGAGTTTGTATCGTTTCTTGTTGTTTACTGATATTAAATCTTACTTGTGATTAAACTTTTATCCACTTCAAGCTAAATCCAAGTTTTATTTTCACAATTTTCATCATGATTGACACTCAGGGGGATGTTTGATGTTGTACTTGTATCCAAAGACTATGATATATTTCTAGAATTTGTTGAATTGAATATCAGATTTAATCCTCATCCTTTGTCAAACATGTTCTCCTCTGAATATACTGTAACATATCGATCCTGGAACGTTTTAACCCATATGCATTGCTTGTCTGATAGTGCATTCTTTTGCTTGGTTATAATTTGTCGACCGTTTTAAGAAGGAGCGTATGTAATTTTTGTTGTTGTTGCTCTTTGATCTTTTTTTAACCTCAGGCCATCTGCTGTATGTGTAAAAGCAACACTTAAATTTGCACAAAGCGACCTCTTGATTGCTCTATCTCATTCTTATGGACTGATGTGTAGTCATACTTATAAGTCCTTTCCTATGAATGTAACGGCTGTTTCTGAAACTTTTTGTGATCTCATCAAGAGGTGCATCTATTAATAAGCCCCTTCATGAAATGGGTGACAAATTATAATTCTCTTTTTCTATGGAATGGTCGTGATTTTTTCTTTTCTTTTTTGAACTGCCTCGGATAAACTTTGAGGAAAATGGATTGTTTCATGTTCTCTCTAACGACAACCGAGATTTCGTTTCTCAGAAGGCGAAACAGCTGATTTGTACAGACATCTCAAGAAAATTGCTTCATTTCGTTCCCTTTCATTTTAGTGGTGTATGTTTTTCCCTCTCTCTCTATTCTATGAAAATATAGACCTATCTGTAATATCATCTTTTTTTTTTTTTTTTGGTCATACTTTTTTCATGGATTATGTTCTCACTTGTTGGACTATTATCGATAGGTGCATTGCATTACAAGTTTTTAATATTTTAACACAAAAGAGGATAATGTTGCCATATTACAATTTTGCCAGCTATACATCAAAGAAACAACAGTGACATTCAATGCTATTCAGTTCTTTGTTTAAGAATTCATGATATGTGGCTGTAAGCGTAAAGTCTGTATGTATGAGCATCCCTATGTAATAACTATGTGTGCTTCTATTTTTAGTCACATTTTCAAATACTTTTTAGAATTTGGATTTACATCTTTATGTATTAGTTTTGTATGTTCGGTTACAGGGATGGCTGACGGAGGAAAATTTTACATTGAAAATTGCAACTCATTGCTCTGGAATGGACAACATCAGAAATGTTCTCAAATTGATCATGATGAAAAAAAAAACTATAATGGAGAGAATGAATTTTGCACTTCCCATAAACTCACTCGATTTTAGATGTTGAGAATGCATATAATTATGAGGTGTCCGATCATAATTATAATTATGATTGTCAGATGATAAATTGGGATATCTTGTAATTCATAGATTTACTGAATCCATGTCAAATTAACAAGAATGCTTTTCTCAAGAATATAATGTGAAGTATACAGTGCGTGAATAGGCCTACTCCAAAATTAGATATTATGTTGAAAAACTATCATAGCGTCTTTACAATTATCATCATGATATTCTTATGATTTTACCATCATCTTTTTAACAGTTCTTTGTTGGTTTCAAGCATGATTGGATTCTAATTGAAGAAGTGCCATATTTGTTATAAAGTGGGCAGGTACTGTTTCAAAGTTTCGATGCAAGAAAACTGAAAGAATGGCGTGGTGGTAAAGTTGTGAATTTACCAAGCTATTTTACCGAGAATGTAACAGTGCCATATCGTAGGTGGCAGCGACCTGAAATTTAACAAACAACAGCAGTTTCAACAGTAACAACAACTCGAGAAAAGTAACATCTAAATAGGACAAGGGCAATCTGAATAATAAAAGCTGGGCGAAGTCTTTAGTCTTTATTATCTACAGATTCCGGCAATATATAATATAATTAAATTAGATGAATATTGATAGCGTTTTGCTTGATCTAAATTAATCAAAGCTGTACAGAAGATTAAAGTTATAAAACTAAAAAATGAAGATTTAGATAATGTTTGGGCATGAAACACAAAAATAAAAAGAGTAATACATGTATATGCCTTGTCAGTTTAGAACAAAATTCGTTCAGTTAATTTAGTTGTAAGGTTTCAGGAAGTTAAATCTAGGCCAACTCAGTACTAAACAGATATTAATGAAATACAATGAATGTTTGCAGTGAATATTGCTTTGTTTTTATATAGATAGATACGCTGACCTCAGCTATTGGTATTTTGAGATTATCTGCCCTCCATAAAAAGACTGAAACACGATATTTAATATGCAGAAAACGCAAGGGCTGCTTGGCCCATGAAATATAACCCTTTTATGACGTGTTTCGCAGGGGCTAAATCTGGACACCTTTCTCCAATTCTGGGCTCGGAGTTTCATATTTCAGTGGGACTCAAATGAAACTATCTTTAATCTTCATTGAAGATAATTATATTCATGTCACACTTTGTCGTACTGGCACCAGAAGTAAAACTGTCAGTAATGCTCAGAGATATCAAAAGATATTCGAAATTTTGGCTCAAATAACGGTCTTTATAAAGAACTTTTACCTTGACTGAGCTTAAAATGATAATGATTTTTTAAAGGGGATATTGATATAATTTTTGTTTTTTTTTTAAAATATTTTGAAACAAGGCTGAATGAATAAAAAATGAAATAGCACGCCCTATCAGCTACAAATTTCAGTCAAGGTCCCGAGGAAATTATAGTTTAAATCGAAAGAGAATCCAGATTTATGGCCATTGCTGTGCTACAGCCGATTTTTCTATCGTGCCTGAACTTATCATGAACTTTATACAAAAGTTCTCTAGTGCCATATCTGGGCAAAGTTTAACTTTTTATGGAGGACGATTTTTTTTTTTTTTTTACAGACAATAAAAGGTCATGCTATATATATCAATAAACCTATCTGTTCTGATGAGATCGTCCATATTATTAAGGAACATCCTCATGTAGAATGAGCTTCCACGAGCTTATACTATTATACTGGAGAGCGGACTCATGGCGTCGCTTTAACTCTCGCGTGCCAACACTGGACGCCGTGGCCATGGAGGCGTTTGCTATTTTGCTATGCTTGGCGTCCTTTACTACGCATGGAGTTAATCACTATTCTGATCTAGTGAATCTTTTCTTGTAAACAAACGGATTCATTTTATCGAGAGCTACAGCAAGGACAGAATACAACAGACTTGCAATCATGTGATAATGACAGTGTGAATTTCATTCATGAACACGTGAACGGCGTTAACTACGTGTCTTTCCCTCATGGGCATGGCTCCACACACAGCATGTCTGACGTCATCAGTCGACCCTCCAGTATAAATAGTATAAGCTCCTTGGATGGCTTAGTCCAGGCTTGAAGTGAAACACATAACACAATGGTGTTACGTTATTTTTTTTTTTTTTGACCACGGTTGTGGACAGCTGAGATAACCACCACTACAGGAGGTTGAAAAGTTTATAAAAACCACACACATGGCTGAGTCTGATCAGAAACAGAGACATTACCTCACTTCATATTTTGAAGCCGAAATAAAACTTGAGATTGGGTTGTCTTTTTTTATTATTACTTATCTTATTTTAAAAAAGATATTAGTTTGTACTCGTTCACTTTCATGTCACGTTGGGGAAGACTTTTTCTCTGATTTCGAAAATAGGCTGTCCATGGTGGGACCCCTCTTATTATCTATTTTGTTTTTATGCTTGAGAACAGCAGCGTGTTTGATATTGCTGTTATAGTTTTTGTTGTTGAAATGGCAGTTTTGTGTTGATCCGTACTGCCAGAATCAACTTATAGCGTACAATGGCTGACCTATCAGTCCTTTGCTGAAACCAAGCATGTAAAATGAATAAGCTTGACATTATTAGTGCAAAGTTATTCCTTTATACATTTATATCTGTATATCAGTACAACGGCTTTCATCTCTCTCTCTCTCTCTCTCTTTCTCTCTCTCTCTCTCTCTTAACACCCTAAACAGCTCTGTTTTTATTGATAATAAAATAAATTTTAAAATAAATAAATAAATAAATAAAAATAAAATGCACCGTACTAATCCATTTAAATCAAAGAATGAAATGAAAAATTTGTTGAACCTCAGCTTAAATACAATTATGTTCTTCATGTTGACGAATTTTTGTTTCCCAGTATATCAGTATAAAAGAAACAATTGTAGAGAACGTACATAAGCTAAAGTTATATTATGGTTTTAGTTCGTTCTTTTTCTATGTAACTGAACTCACGCTTAGTTAAAAGTTCACACATAGACATTTACAAATTAATGCTGATACATATGAAGAAAAAAAAAAATGCTGCTGCTGTTATAATGTTAAGGCGTTTTCTGACCAGCGTTTTAGCTCTGCATTCTGCACCATTCTGCACCCAGCTTGTCATAAATGCTATTTTCTGGCCAACTTGTCATAAATGCCATTCACTGACCAACATGTTATCGATGCCATTTCCTGGCCGGCTTGGCATGTATGCCATTTTAGACCAGCAAGCTATATATACCATTTACGTGTACGTGTAAAAAAAAAAAAAAAATGCCATTTCCTGGCCAACTTGTCATAAATGCCATTTTTCTATCAGGTCTACTGAACTCAGGTCATTCTCGTATTCTCATCATTATCCATTACTTATTGATTGACATAATCATGTATTTTGTCATTCTTGATGTCATAAATTTGTTATTTGTCATGGTGACATACCCGTCATTTTATTAATATTTTTTTTTCATCAATCCATTCATAATAATGTATTTTTTTTTTCTGGTTATTTCATCCCTTACTGATACATTATCATGTTATACTATTCATTACAATTTTATTATGACTTAGTTTGCTGTCATTATGTTGATTGTATGTCATGTATTCGTTCATACATATTTATATTTTGTTGTTATTTATCCCCTCTTCATTTTATTGTCATGTGTCTAATGACATGCACAAGGCTGTCATTTGTCCATTCATATTGACATACGTTTCACTGTCATATATCCATTCATGATTTTTCCATATTCTACTGACATTTACCCATTCTTGTTGTCATGTAGTCTATCGACATTGATCAATTCATGAGAATATCTCGTATTTTGTTGTCATCTACACATTCATAATGACATCAGGTTTGTTTATTTACAGCTCATGGAAATGTCAGGTTTCGTTAGTAATGTGTTTGTTTGTTTGTTTGTTTGTTTGTTTGTTTGTTTGTTATATATTGACCTCCTCATCTATCGGATCATTCACGTATGGATCAAGTTCATTGTTATCATCTAACTGATTGTGCATGTCAATAAAAATTAGTTTGTAAATTACAGAACTTCTTTGTGTCGTGTGTTGTCATGGAAGAATTCTATGTGAGTATTGAGAATGGCGCTGTCTGAATGAGATCAATAGATGAATCTCTTATTTTCTTTCTTCTTTTTCTTCCTGTCCACAACAACATCACCCTGGCCATCATCATTATTATCATCAACGACAACAACAACAATAACAACAACAACAACAGCAACAACAACAGCACAACAATAATAATAGTAACAATAACAACAACAACAACAACAGCTGTATCAACAAGATGACAACAATAACAGAACAGCAAGAACAAGAACAACAACCACAGCAATAACAGCAGCAGCAATAATAAGAACAACAGCAGCAGTAACGACAATAATAATAGTAAAAACAACAACCACAACAACAGCAGTAACGACAATAATAATAATAATAACAATACTACTACTACTACTACTAATAATAATAATGATAATAATAACAATAATAATAATAACAGCAACAACCACGAAGACAGTTGGAATATGACAATAACAAAATAGAGAGCTATGAGACTTAATGCCTCTTTCTCTCTTTCTCTTTTGTTATCTCTGTTCTAAATTTCACTTTCATCTTCATCTTCTGTAATAACTTTTCCTTCCCCCCCCCCCGCCCGCCCCCAAACAAGAATGAAACTGCTGAAGTGAACACTACGGAACGTTATATACGCATTCAGTTATCCACTGCAGCTTAGACGTTGTCTTCAGACTTTCTTTCTTTTTTTATCTCTCTTTCTCTCTCCCTTTCCCTCTCTCATTCTCTCACTCTCCGTAAGAGTTTCTTCCACCCTCACGTGCACTCCTTCCGTCTTCTCTCACTCTTTCTCGTTATCTTTACTTCCTCACAAAGCCGACACAAATTGCACAGGAACATATACAAACTATACAAACATATACAATTGCACATAATAATTACGCTACTTATAAACTAACAGGCAGGAAAATTTAGAGCAACAACAGGATATTACCACTAAGGCTCTCCCTTCCTATTTACTGTCAGTTATAAATGTACTATGTTGCATTGTAACACTTTTATTACTTTCCTCTGCTAGAAACAATACAAGAGACGTTGAACAAAGAGTGAAAAAACAAAAAGTCACATTGTTTATTTGTCACTCAAACACTGATGTTAACATAAGTGTTAAAATTTCGACAAGTGTCAGACAATGAGGTTCCTTATACAGTAAATTGTTCATTTCAGCCTGTTTGTTCAACACGAGATGTATCTGCCTAGGGCATGAAGTAGGGATGATTAAAAAACAACAACAACAACAACAACAACAACAAAAACAACAACAACAACAACAACAACAACAACAACAACAACAACAACAA
>JBCAUA010343505.1:0-18853 GCA_038406235.1 Peronia verruculata | reverse complement strand
GACACCTTGAACATAACAATACAAGTGTTTTACCTGTTTAAATGCCATTAATATTCTAAAATCAAATTGAAAGTCCAGAAAAAAAGCAATTTTTACATAAAAATAAAAAAATCAAAAGTTGATTTAAATCACGATTTTCTTACAAAAAAATCATTTGATTTAAATAAAAAAAATCGGTTGATTTAAATCAAAACAACCCTGATGAGAGTCACAGATAAGTAACCCACACTCTCCCCCTCTTTGTTTTCCAGGTACTTTGCCTTGACTAGAATTACCACAGATCAACACTGGATTCCCACACCTGAATCCATTATAAATACAACTAGGATAGAATACTGGGCAAAATAAAAATGTGAATTCCCCAAGGCACAATCAACAAGGCCAATACATCTTCTTAAGTGAGCAGACAGAATGTAACTACATGTACATATATATGGCTGGTATGATAAATTTGATATAATTGACCAACTTCAAGAAACATTATTTAAATAGAGGTGCATTTTTTATAATCTCCCTCAAAAAGCAGCTACCAACAGTTCTGAGCCTTAAATTTACATTTTCTCTCATAATCAAAAAGTACCAAAAAAATGTGTGCATACAACACAAGCATGAAAAGATACCAAAAATATGCAACTAATAAAGTGATATAATAAGTCTTTATTTTGACATGGCACTAACTGAATTAAGACAATCATTTTCTTGTTATCATTCTATTATTGTTTTTGTATAACAGCAGTTCTAAGTAGATGCCAACAGACTTGGAAATAATCACCTGTATTCTGAATTCAGTTGATGATTTCCATTGAATAATTATGAAATAACCATTTCTGAAAATGTTCTCCAGTTCATCAACTGAAATTTTCATTATTCTGATACTGACAACAGTAATATTCTATGAAAAAATTTGTCTTTCTGATAATGAAATAGTGTATAATTAGCATGAAAACACCTAATCAGGCATTGTGAACATAAAAAAAAAAAAAACTGTTCAATGTGTGGGCATGCACCCGATGGTGATGGTCTTGTCTATTTAATAAAATGTGGGAAAATGTTTTATCAGGCTATAGCTGAGACATCTGGAAACACAAAACACATCTGCACATAGGAAAGAGTTGATACACTGAATACTCATATAGCCTGTGACTTCTCCTCATACATTAAATTCTCAGTCTGTGATATTATATATGTGACGGGCTGAATCCAAAATGACTTACACTTCAGATGAGTTGGAAAAGACAAACACATGTATCCCTTGAAAATTTTTGAAAGACTACACCTAAGTGGTGTTTATTGTGTTTGGGATTCTATTGACCAGCATTCCAAGATCAATATGCTATAAGTAATGTTTGCCATTATTTGTGATTGCTAATAAGTACAATGGCAGAGACCAATTTTACAGACAACTCCAATTAGCACTACTATAAGAGCAGGGAATATATAAAACAAACACTTGCTATACTGTGATAAGTTAAACACAAGTATCTATATATACAACAATTTATGTACAAGTTCATGCATATAAAAATAACAATAACAAATCACAAACACTCCATATTAATAGAAGGTATACAATGAAAGCAAGCAGATCTTATCCTATCTTTCCACTGAAACAAATAGCAGGTAGTAACATTTTCTTGAAAAACTATACTCACATTATTGTGTAAAATATACACTATGTACAGAACTAAAAGAACATTTCATGGCTTTAGACTCTTTTCACAGCAGATAATGAAGAGGAATGACTGAAAACCAACAATAGTCATTATTGCTTAAATATTACTGAAATAAAAAAGAATTAGCTCCAAATAGTTTGATATACCAGTAATCAAAGTGCTAGTTGAACCACTACAACCTGGTTGAAGATAAAATCCACGACTGTAAATTGATAAAGGAAATTTCAACACTGATACACCATGAAATCAGACTTGCTTCTGCTTCACCAACACTTATGTAGTTCATGTTATCATCAGCAGCAATATTGCCTGTCATCCTTTCCAGGATAAAATAATGGAAAAACCTGCTCCTTCATAACATTTCTCATTCTTGGTTATATTTGGTGGGATGATATAGATCATCAACACTAGCAACAAAGTTTAAAATGAGACAATGCTCAGGGAAATAAACAATGATTAATCCAGGTATGTATAAATGAGCTTGCAAATTATCTGAGCAGAGTCTAGTTGAAGCAATTCTTGATAATTATTCTTCAACATTCCTGTGGTACTCTAAGGCACACACATCTCTTGGACAAAGCATCTCTTTTTTTAACATATTCGGCCAATGAGCAGCAATTTGTAAAAAATCTAATATCCAGATTTACGTTGTGTTGGTTATTTTTGAGACCCTCTTATCCTTTCTTTTTGATCTCTCAGATTGTTAACATGAGAATATAAGAATGAATCAACATCATTTACAATGCCACTACCTGCCAAGTCATTATCATTGACTTCCTTTAACATAACTCAATTTTTCCTTGTTAATCAATAACTTCAACTTTAACACAAGTCCAATAGATCAACATCACAAGCTCAGAGAACTCAAATCTTATGACTGCCTGTCAAATTCATGGTCTATGTCTCCTACTTCATGAACACGAATGATTTCATTATGTATGAATCATGAACTCAATCCTTTACATTACATGAATTGCAAAATGGCTGAATTTCAATCACTCACACATGCATTTTGTCATTAAATTCCCCCCCGAAAAAAAAAAACTGTACATGTATCTAAAGCAGAAATGAACGTCAGATGGTTCAAACATCACCCAATGAAGTCACACCAACAGGAACAGTGGGCAGCAATGTGATACAGACTGGCTTCAAGGTGAGGAGAAGACCCAGATTGGGTGAAAGTCATACTCTGACATAACAGCATCCACACTCTGTATCTCTCCCGAAAAACATCCTGCTGGTCGCAGGCCATTATCTGTTGACCTCTTCCTTCCTACAAACACTCATTGTATCAACAGCAAAATGGTAAAGAAATGCAAAAACTGTTTTGGACGATGAAGAGAATAACCTCTGTTATGAAGAAATACTGAGATGGACTCTTCCTCACAAATTTACACTTGAAACAGCTCTGCTCACAAGAACTCTTACTTCCAGTCACATGTACCTAACATCTCAAAGGGCTCGCTCATCTTTTCATTCCAATCTTCATGGTTACATTTGTAATTTCCCCATCCACAATACTTAAAAAAAATTTCTGGTGGTCCAGTTCACTTAAGAATATTGTCATCCGTACGGGCTCTCATGGCTAGATTGCTAAATTCCCCATCCACAATATACAAAACAAAACAAAACAAAAATTCACTAGTCCACTTCACCATAAGAGTATTGTTCGGCATATGGGCTCTCATGGCTAGATTGCTAAATTTCACTTTCACAATATACGAAAAAAAAATGTCTACTGGTCCACTTTTCTTAAGAATATTGTGATCCATAGATCGCTAAATTCCCCATCCGCAACATATATAACATATGATTTTCTGCTGGTCCAGTGTATATAGAAACATTGTGACCCACTTTTTAATTCTTTGCTTCTCACTTGAAGCTTATAGGTATATCAAGATAAATTCATTAAAAAACAAAAGCAAAATCTGAAATCCATCAAGACTGCATTTGGTATTAGGTTATGTACACATATCAACCACAGTTTGATTCTAATTTGTAACATTTTTGGCAAGAATCTAAAACAATACAAAATTCAACAATGGGTAATGGAAAATATTCTTATTTAGATTCTTCTCCTTTGTTCCACTCTTATGGAATGTTGAAATTTTGAAAAAAAAAACAACACAATACCAGCTGTAATGAAACATTGCTGGTAAATAATGTTTTCTATGGAAATAAATTTCTTATTACTGTTAATTCTTAATCTCAGTTTTGTAATTATAAATATGTGATAACAAATTATACTGCATGTCAAAGTGCACAACTGACTTCAACAATACATGTTGTATGAATAAAATTTGTTGCTGCAATGAGACAAAAAATTAGGTTTTCTATGTCCGCTGTTCTACGCCTTTGAAATTTTAAAAATAAAAAATGTATGTATTGCTATCTAAATGATGATATTCAAAGAATAAAACAACACAGCGCAAATTTAATGCAAACTTTCTCTTTATCTACCCTGGGCTTCATTCACCCAAAACTCTTTCTATGAATATCTATGACTGATGAAGAGACAGGAATAAGTGAGCAATCTTGGATTATAATCTGAGATGGAAAAAATTGGCCGCCTTTGATATAGTTTTGCAATTTAGACCTTTTCCAAGAAGGCTGTCGGCACCCAACCTTCGTCATCCCAACATCTAACGAGACACCAATCACCTTCCTCTTCCAGCATTTCGACCTCATCTCCTTCAGTCAGTCTAAGTTCTCCATCCCTCTCAGCAATAAAGTCAAACTGTGCAACATATGTCCTGCTGCTGGTTTTTTGTGTAGGTACTGGTGGAGGAGCAACTGAGGGTCTTTGAGACACGGAGGACACACTTGGTGGGCGATTGTTGGTTTGAAGGGCTGGCTTGGGCTCATGGCCTATGCTGAGTTTGTTATCCAGGCTTTTAATCAAGTTGTTTATACCTTGTGAAGATTTTTCACCATGTGTAGATGGTTTGCTGGGAATACCTGGTTTGCCTGACAAAACTGGTTTGGGTTTGCTGGTCACTGCTGGTTTACCAGCTGGTTTAGGTTTCTCACTTGGCAAAGGTTTTGAACCCTGAGCATTGCTAAAAGCAGCTGCCATACCTTTCACATTGCCCCTTTCTGTAGGCTTGTCATTTTGAATTCCACTGGAAGGTGATGGCTTTAATGGTACTGATGGAATCACTGGCTTTGGTGAGGGGTCTCCTCCTCCAGGTTTTGACACGTTTGGTGGTTTCAATGGCTTAGCTTTTGCAGGAGGCGGTGGTTTAGAAAAAGGACTTTTTCCACCAGCACCAAATGGTGTTGATATACCTGATTCCCGACCATTTTTCTTTAGATCAGATGGTTTGACGGGAAGTGATGGGGTACCTGCTGGTTTGGGTATTTGGGGTTTGGAGCTTTCTGGTTTAGGTGCCACTGGTTTAGAAATCCTGTTTGAATCTTCATCAGAGGAATTCCCAGAATCCCCAGAAGTACCAGACTTGGCTGCAAACCTTGCTTTCAGAAGAGCAGCTAAATCCTGTGACCCTTCAACTTGCGCTTTTCCTTTACTTGGTTGCGATTTCTCTGCTGATTCAGATGGTGAAGATTTTTGTGGTGGTTTTGGAGCCAGTTTTAGGGGGAGTTTCTCAGGGGTTTCTGATGGCCTAAGCGATGATGGCTGTTTGCTGTCAGCAGGGGCTGGTGGTAAAGGTCTAGATGCTGTCTTAGCAGGTGATTTTGAATCCTCTTTTGGCACTGGTGGAAGGGGTCGTTTAGCAGGATGCATATCAGCAGTGGAAATAATTTCAGGTCCAGTTTCCCCATCTGGGTCAGCATACCAATCTTCATCATCATCACTAGCACCCTCTTCCCCAGCATCAATTGTCTCCATGTCAGCTGCCATGTCCTGTTAAGAGTTTGAAACAAGCATATTTTAACCAGGAAAAACAATAAAATCTTTCATATCTTCAAACACAACGTAACACTTACAATACAATAGATAATTTTAAGACGAAAATACACCAAATTGTTGGTAAGCAAACAAATATTCTTAACATGGCCTTATCTTGTAAACTAAAAGTTAGCACTTCACATTTTCTGTGGCTGCTTAAATAAATCACCCTGACATTATTCACCATTAATTACTCAAGTACCTGAGAGAAAACATAATAACAGTAATGCAGAACAATTGACCAGCTTAATCCCTCAAACCCTAACAATGAAGTCAAAGATATTCAACTGTTTGCAGATTCAATGTTGTAAATGTGTGTTATAATTTGTACTCATCATACCATGGCACCTTTGTATGGCTCCAGATAATTAGCTGGTACCCAACCTTCCTCATCACCCATCTGGACAAACCACCAGCCTGTGGGGGTCTTTTCAATCACCTACATATATAAAATACATATATAAAATGATGTAACATTCATATGTTTAACATTGTAACAAATGATTCTTCCAGCCTTCAAAACAAAAATCACCACTAAAGATAAAAAATATCATCAATGGCCTGCGAAACAGATATTTTTGCATATTGACCCAATGGATCCTTCTATATCCCCCCACAAGTCACACGATGGCCGTACACTTTCACAAAATGTTCATTTAAAATTAGGAGTTGTCATGTGATAGAGGTGCTTTCCTTCTATGTTGTCATGTGATAGATGTGCTTTCCTTCTTTGTTACATTGTTATGCTGAGAACAATTTAATACAATGTAAATAATTTTTGGGCACCTTGTTATTTCCAATAACATAGTATACAGAAGGAAATGTAAGATAGATATCTTTCCAATCATTAGAAATTAAAAAGATCCGACATTGTGCACCATCTGATGTTGGCTACCGTATGGTCAATCCTCCACCTACATAGAAATTTAGAACAGGTCCACTGACTTCTAGATGTTTTGAAACTGTAACAAAATGCTAACAGTGTCTTTTCAGTGGTAAGAAATACCGTCTGAGGGCCTTTTCATCTTTTCTTGCCAGCTTAAGAGATGTTGATCTTACATGATGTTATACATGAAATCATAATGTTTATCAACATCATTCTGATCCCTTGAAACAATTCCCTATTGAAGATGCTCAAAAGTAGTGACTCTCACTAAACACAAGAGGAAGATTTAAAGATGAATCTATCACTTTTCAAACTTATTTGACTTCTAAAAAATGAGAAGACCAATCAGGGGCAACTTAGAGCCATAGCAAAAGCTATGGTTTGGTCCAATAAGAACTATCCTAGCAGAGCAATTTATCAGCAATCACTGAGGCAAATTTCTGTACAACAATTTAGATTTGTCTGGCAAAATGTATTTGTGCACATAATATAACTGCTGTCAGAATAGTAAGTCATAAACACAGCAAATACCATTTTGCAATGATGTCATGTTGTAAACAATACCAGTTCCTGCCACATATAAGCACAATTGCCTCAAACATGCTGTAGTTGTTTGAAGGTATTAAAAAAAAGACTAACTACATTAATAGCTGAAAAAGGGACACCTGCAAACGGACATATTCTTGTGAGAATGTTGATGAAAAAGAAAATTCTTTCATTGCCAAATTAAAAAAGAGAAAAAAAAAAACAGAGCTCACACAAATGTTGAAAGTGTGAAAAGGATATTTTATCTATTTTCCAAAACGTACTTTAATTACATGTACTCTATTTTTTCATTGGCAATATGAGGACTACTGTAATTCTGACATTCTGACTTGTGAAAAAAAAAGGCTTTCTAAATGCCAAATAATAATACACACATGTAAAATATACTCCTCCTATTAGATAACTTCTAGTGGTTTTCACAGCACAAAAACACACTTGTGAAGTGTATACATTATGACTGATGATTCACTGATATGGCTAAACCAGTGCAGTTATTTGATCTACACTTGACCTGTGCAGTACTACATCTACATAAAAGCCTCAAGATTGGCTTATTTGTTATTAAAATATCAGATATTCAATTAAATTCTCAAATCTGCTTACCTGAACTTTTTGACCTTTCTGAAAGCTCAACCCATCACCAACAGTATCCTCAAAATCTTCAGCAGTCACATAAATGTTTACTTTATTGACAGCTGGTGATTTGTTCACTTTCTGAAAGGAATAAAAAGGATGATTTATAAATAGTAACAATTGCGCACAACAACTTGGCAATAACTTTTCTTTTCTTCCATAATTACTTTCTGTGTTACGTTCTGATCATAAAACTAAGGATTTTCATATTATTATATAAATGTAGCTTGTAATCTTTCATATTGTTTCAAAAGTTATCTGTAACAAAATGTCTGAAGTTGTCTGCCTAATCAGAGTCAAGTAAATGATTTTCTTAAAAGCTTTTGGTCTTGAAACTTAGAATTGTTCAGATCACAGGCATGGCCTCAAATCAATGGTCCTGATGACCAGGAAAAACATGTGCATCAAAGGGAGCTTTAATGTGTGTACCCTGACTAAATACTTGTGAATGCTAAAAGGGGCACAGCAATGTTATAAAATGAAGAAATGACAATTATGTAAAATTAAGGGAGATAAATGAAAAAATAAATCTGGACCATTTAGTAAACAATAGGGCTTTGAAAGGAAAATATAAATGGTAGGAATAACAATCTGGGGATTAAGAATGAGAGGAAATACAAATCATCTGGTGTTGCAAGTAAGCAAACCTATAGAAGTTAAACAATCAGCACAATCCAACATCTTACCGTGACTGAGTTCTGCCTTGGGGGTGGAATCAAACTACCACCTCTTTCCAATGATCTTTGTTTGAAAACAGCTGTTGGTTTGTCTGTAGGAGCTACTGAGGAGGAGGGTCTTGATGCATTTTTGTTGTTTGGCGGTAAGGCTGGTTGCTGTTTATTTAAAGAAAAGAAGAATAACACATATATATAAATATATATCAAATAATTTGTAGAATACATTTTAAAATAAAGTTACAGAATTTTCTTTAATGCCATGAGATTCTGAAGCTATTCCATATCCACATATTATTTCATCCAAAAGCAAATCTGCCTCCCATACTACTTTCCACAATAACTTTGGAAAGTAAGAACCAGTCCTCTCGTGTATGTAGTCATACTGGTCTATGTATTCATTCCATAGAAAAGAGTCACAAGAAGAAAATCATTCTTTCAGTGTGTATGAAAAAAAGTTTGCATCCAATAAGATAATTTGAATGCTATAAAAATATGCTGTGTAGCCCTGTGAAATGAGTCAGACGCCAAAGAGAGGTGTCTGAGAAATTCACATTTTACTGACCAATGAGCCATAAGAGTCAACTGTGAACATGAATATATGATATGGGCACAGAAAAGTTGTAGTCTCATAGTTATTTTAACCAAAGAAGTCTACATTTATTTTTCTTTCTTCAGTCACCAATGCTTGAAAAATCTGATATGTGGAAAGGAAAATTTTCATTGTACAAATCAAAAATCTGTAGGAATTTCCCTATTGAGAGAAATCTTACAGTAAGAGTAAGCCTAATAATGTTGGGCATCTTCAACTGTATATTCATTTGTCCTCATGAATCAAATGTACAAACTATGTGGAAAATACAAATCACCACATACAAAAACTGCAGTCAAGAAAACCGAAAATTCAAATTTCTTGGAGAGTGAAAAATATGTTTGAGATTTCAGTACTCTGAGATTCCTGTCACCCTTTTTTTTAACAAAGAAATAGAAAGGGACATAATTATGACAACAATAATGCGATACGATCTTAACATTATCCTAGGAATCAGCACCCCTCATGTAGTTCATCAATATGACATCATATATTGTCTTTTGGGCAGCGCATTATCACTGCACCACAATGTTGTGCCTGCATCGCTTCATGAGGACTATTGTTATTCCTTGCAATGTACAAAATGTCAACCGACCACTCACAGCCGCCAATCAGTATAATCTCATACAGGTGGTTGAAATCAAGACTAGAAGAAAAAATGCAAATACATTTTACTTGAAACATCCGGGGAAAATCAATTTTGTCTCAAGGGATCTTTGCATTGCTTTTTTATTTTTATCCACAAAATTAAAAAGTAGAAAGTGAAAGTAGAGACAAGTTGCTTCGATCTTCATTCTGTGTTTGTTATTAGCTATGTTTGCCAAAAAAACTCAGATACTGGCCTCTTAAGAAGCAAAAAGGTTGCTCAGTGAGTGGGTACAACAAGATCATGGATATTACAGGTACAGTGCGCTACTGTATGAGCAGGATAGGGACAGTGATTGCAGATCTAGGTCTTGATCTAGATCAAGATATCAGTCAGTCGGTATCAGTGATAATGATAATTCAATGAATACTCATTCCCACAAAACTAGCCATAACTCATTTATTGTCCCAAGGATTTACATCAAATTTGAAAGGAAGATTGAATTAGCTTTGATCTGTACCAATCATGCATATATGGATGCAGTTCATCTATTTTTTTAAAAACAGGTCAATTAGAAATGTCATTTCTATTATTTGTGAAGACTTATTACAGAATACAATCACATGGTCAAAACTTTTCAAGGGAGCATTCACTGCTTTTTTTCTCAGCTACAGTTCACCTTGATTCAATTACCTTTGCATTGATATATAACTTTGCAGCTTTCTTACAAAAGGTTTTGATGATGTTGGCCTTTACTTAAACCCATCTAGGGTGAAATTTCAGGCATCGAAAATAATCCGGACCTAAAGAATGAGACCAACAACAGTTTTCAACACTTCTGTGAATTGGAGACATGGGTGTTTGGCTTCTCAGTGCTCGACTGCATATCTAACTGTTGTATACAACTGATCTGACAATGCTTTTCATAACATGATATTCAGTATAAAATGACCACTGCATACCTCTTTACTGGACTTTCCATCCTGATTCAGAAGATTACTGACATCTTGAATGCTGCTAATGATTTCCACTCCACTCAAGCGTGACTTCTGAACTATTGACACTATGTTGGCATTGCTTGCTTTCTTCAAATATGTGCCTGGAGCATAGGCCTCCCTGCCTTCATACCTGAAGAAAATGAGTCAACAAAAGTTATATACTCATGTAAAAGTGATATACCTGTGCATGCAAAGTGTCTCTGGGTTTAAAGATTAAAAAGGGAGAGAGTTTTGGGCCAAAGTCAAATCAATCAACAAATAATCAACAACGAAATATTTTTTAAAAAATAGGAGAAATTCAAGCTGGTGTTGCAAAATGGGCCAAGAGTTGCTGAGCTACTACGCAGCTGAGGACAGACAAAAAATCAAATCAATGATCCTCCAGGTCAAGAGTTCTGAAACATGTCTATTGTTTTATTATTAACTAAAAGACGTTTAGTAAATACCATCTGTCAACCAATATTTCTTTAAAAATAATTGGTTGGAAAGGATTACCAGCCATTCTGGAATTTTCATATATTGATTTTAGTGGCAGAGCGTTCATGTTCAGTCTCTCTAAATTTTGCTATACTATGTACTGTAAACTTGTGATTAGTTGCACTTAAATATCATTTGTTAAGAGGCAAAAATCATACCAATGTTTGCTTTCAAAGAATCATTATGAATCAGTGTATAGCAACAGGAACACCAAAAATAACGATAAAAACAAAGAAACATATAATTGCCCACAACAACAACCACAACAACAAAAAAAAAAAAAATAGCTTTCTATGAGATGAAACACAATGGAATCAGGTACTCATCTAACCTAGGTGACTTGAAAAAGTAATAGTTTTTCAACAGCGAATGAATCTAATGCAATTCTTTTGTGCACAGAACTATTTTAAGTCCATTTAAAAATGTAATTCATAGTTACATTGGCTGAAATATGTTTAGTAAATGTTCAGTAATTGTAATTTAGTGACTCTGATGAAAATACGGATTAACAAAATTGATTGTCCATTTTCTCACTTGCAAGTCATCCCTACTCTCTTATAGTGCTGATATCTTTTTTTTTTTTTCACAAAAAGAAAGGAAACTAAATATGTTTCTACATGAAACCAGTAACTCTATGTGCTAAAACATTTACCAGTGCCTGGTTTAATTGTGTGGCATCTCATATGAAAAAAAAAAAAAAAGTCTGTCTCTGGTCATCACTGCCAAGACAGCACTGGATGGAAGTGACTGAAACTGATATGGTTTACCTCACGAGCCACCAGCCATCCATGTTCTTTTGTAACACTTGAACCACTGCTCCTTTCTCCAGGCTAATTTCATCATCGCTGGCTGCTGTAAACTTCTCTATGCACAAATGATTCTCCTCTGTGGGGTATAGACACATTAGAAAAGTAGAAACCTTAGTAAGTTTGCCAAATATCCAAGGAAGATATTAAATGCGATGCAAACAAACACACACAAAAAAAAACCCCATATCCATATCAGTTTCACTGTCAGACAGTCATGCCATTGTAATAAGCCATCGCTGCTATAATGACAGTGGCATATATCTGACAACCAATGATGTCTAATGATAATCCTGAACATTAGAGCTACAAGATTACGTCACTTAAAATGAAATAGGATTATATATCAATTCCATAGAATCATAATGGCGTAAGTTATCAAATGACTTGTGCCATGACAAGTTTTTCTCAATATCTTGAAGTGATAGTACAGTATCAATTATTTTTGTCTATTTTCTGTTTGTTTTCACTCTAGATGAAACATTACCATAATCTGAAAGCACTGACACAACAATCAGAGCTTGAGATTTCAACAATAAAAAGGTTCTTTTCGATTGCCTGAAACATGTCGTTGTCTTCCACACCTGTCTAAAAACTGGCCACGACAGTAATAAAATTGTGGTGATACACTAGCGAGATCTTGTGATGGAGACAAAAGCATGGCCGTAAACTATTAATCGAAGAATAATCTAACATACAGTGCACAAAATGATATGAAGTGCACATTGTGATATCTTATCATTTTCCTATGAAAAAAAAAAAAAATGAGAAAAGTGGAGGATAAGAAGACCAGGAAGAAAACTATTTGACTGACAAATACTAACAGGAAGTAGCAATGAGCTACTCATCAAATCAGATCAGTTTGCTGTCATACTGATGCTGGCAAAGTCAGTCAGCAACAATCAACATAACAATCTCATGACTGATAAGAAAACTCCACTATGGAAAGAGATCCAACAATAAACCAGAGGAGACTATACTATAATATACAAATAATGAGGGAGTCATTTGAAAATATATGTATGTTTTCTGATTCAGATCTAATTGATTCTAAAGTCGTGGATTAGGAAACTGGCTGTTGCAGACCCCATTTTTATGTAAAAATTGCTAAGACAAGCAGCAAATAAATTAAATACTCTGTTGTAGTAACAAAAAACAAAGTAATAAATTACTGCAAATTGTTAACTTGACAAAAAAGCTGTCTACAAGCAAAAAGTTTAAAAAGCAAAAAAAAAAAAAAAGAAAGAAAAAAGGTCCCTGAATGATTGCACCATAATGATACCTGACACCACAATGGGCAATGTTATCACTTTCATATAATGCATTTGATTTCTTTTTAAAACCTCAGTTTAAAAAATGCAATAAATTGCGCCCTACAAAAACATTAATCCTTCATGGATCTTTGATAGTTAGTTCTCCAGTGTCAGAAGAGGGTTGAATTTATGTTACCAAATTTTACTTCCAATTTCTCAAAAACTGCCTCCTACTCTAAGTTTTGGTCTATCATCACCCCTGATCTTTGTTGGCCCCATTTCTTGATTTCTTTCATGCTTAGAACAGAAGGCTAAGACAAACCATGGTATTTTCCTGCATTAATGGAGCAGGGACGAATGGAATAATTCACTATCTCAGGCAAATCTGAACTGTATCACAGAAAAGTACAATAATCTGGGATTATAGTTACATGCATGAAAATGTCTAAGAGCAATAAAGACTATCCTCAAAGACCAAGTGTCTATTTTCTAGATTTAGGTGGTGGATCACTGAGCTGTTTTTATCTATGTCTGGTTCAACAAACCTTCTCCTGGAGGTGCCATGGGTCCTTCTTTTTCCTGTGAATCACTTCCACTCTCTGGCTCCAGGTAAGTGCTTGGCACCCACCCTTGCTGATCTTCCGAGTTCACAAACCACCAGCCTGGAAATGAACACATGAACATAATGTCACTTTCAGACATAATTTCACCCAATAATGTATCACCCACATGCAGCACATGAAACATTTAAGTCAACGCCCCTCAAAATGACTTGGCAATTACGTTATAGTACTGATGTCAATCGTGACGAATGTAACACATTATTCTTATGTTAATAGGAAAAAATATTTTTCCATCCTCCTTGGGCCATCATTCATTCGAAACTAAACATGACTCATCATCAGTTCTGTTTTCCAGAATATCCTTATTACTTGTGAGATGCGAACTGAACAATTTTTTTGCTAGTCTGATGACCAAATAGCTCCAAGAGTACAATTCCCAGTTTAAAAACTGTAGTAGCACTCATCACATACATACTAAAAAAGATGACTTCACTGACATTATGCTCTTTATCTAGGATCCTGATGCAGAATAGTTAACAAGTCTTTTCCCTATACAGTGTATCTATATCCTGTTAACTCTTAGGTAGATCAGGATACTGTACAAATTATTGTAGCGATCTTATGTTTTGCATTCATGCCGAGAATGTATTACAATAGCAAAATGTTATGTGAATTGTAAATCTGACCAATGGTATGATATAACAGGTTTCTCGTTTTTCTGATTTGGTTGTAGATCTACAATGAGCACATTTAAAGGAAATCTGAGAGGCAACAAAATGAATGAGACCTTCAAATTAAGTGTCACTATCAGGGTGTTCAGTAGGCATTCTAATTCTACTTACCACTATTACTTTTCTCTGACACTTCCACAATCAGGCCAGGCTGCAAAGGTAACTCTCCTGGAGCTTGAGCTGTGTACTCTGCTGTGGCCACATAACGCTCCAAACTTTTGGGCTTAGAGATCTTCTCTGCCTTCTTGTCTTTCGAGCCCTTCAGTTTGCTGAGATCACGAAGACCTTGCTTTAGTTTCAATGAGGAGCATTTTCGTCTTAAAACTTCCATATTTTAAGAGATTAACAAACAATAGCAATAAGTACACAATGTATACTTTATTAGCCGTTACATCAGTTCCATGTAACTTATGCCTGTCATCTAAAACATTCCTGCTTCAAGATGATAATATATATGTGATTTGTTTTTTTTTTTTTTTAGATTAAAACTATTCACAAATTCAGTTCACACAGCAAGGTTTCCCAATAATGGGGAAATCAGTAAAGGCTCATATCTCAATACTGCAACTGACGACACTCTCTTGAAACTCCAAGTAAAACCTAAATTCATGGTTTAATATTGATAATTGCACTAGTATGCTAAATCCAATGAATAAGCCAAACTTGGTCGCTTCAATTTATAAAACAAACTCCATCACTGGGCAAAAAATATTTTACACAATAAGCCACGTAAGTTTTTGCTATTTCAACCCCACTGGGGCAGATTCATAATTCATGCCCGCCAGAGAGTGAAACATTATCTTTGTGTGAATAAAAAACATTGCTTGCAAATGCTCAGTTGCTTGCAAGTGTTCAGGATGACTGCACGAAGTTGACACAAAGGAGCACCATACAGCCAACAACCTAACCAGTTAGGCCTCTGACGAAAAGCTTGTGTTTTGTTTTATCTTGATAAGGAAATGTATAATAATATATTCGTTAAAGTGGCAAAGTCATCTCGTCCATTCAACTCTCAACCAGGACGATTTGAGTGCGTAATTTTAAGCACTTGTTATTTTCTTTCCCGGACATAACCCTCTCACGCAGGTACCTAGCACTGTGCCCACTTAGCTCAGAGATACATTTTGTTTCACACCTTTCACAAACAAAACACACTATTCCAATACCAAGACGTCTTTTGTGGTGCATTCTGTAGAGGTGTCCTGTTATTCGAAATCAACTTTATTATTTTTTTTCCTAACGGTGACACCATAGCTTGCTTAACATCAAGAGAGAGAGTGGGATAATTACAATTATGAACGAAGACAACCTGTGAGTGAGAGAGAGAGAGAGAGAGAGAGAGAAAAGGAGGAGTGAGGGAGGAGAATAAACAGACAAAGAAAGAGAGAGAGACAGACAGACAGACAGACAAACAAAAAGACAGACAGAAGAAAGGGGAAAGTGGGAGAGAAAAGGGCGATGGGTCAACGAGAAAAGAGCGACGGAAGTGAGTAGAGAAAGGAAATAGTGAGACAAAGGAAACTAGACAGACAGGGCTAGGAGACAGCGTATGGGGCTCAATATGAAATATACAGAAGTGCAATGTCCTGATAAGTAGGCTGAGTGAACGGATGATATACCGGTAAGAAGTGCTCAAAATGAGTTGGGACAAAATCCAAGTCTCTCAAAGCTCTAGGATATTGACCTTTGAATGCACTCTCGTAACACGATATTAAACGCAAATCTTAACCCTACTGACAAAATGTATTGAAAAAGTTCTTTTCGAGCAAATACAGGGTAAAGGATGTTTAATCCAAAGTGATTTTATAAATCCCTATTTCGCATTACCGACCTCCTGGTGGGTCTCAGTCTTGGAACTCTTTCTCAACTTGCTTCTAATCAATTCATTAATCGGGACATATAAAAATCATTGTTGTATATATTTAAACCGAACTCCGATAAATGATCGCCAATATAAAACGTTTCATAACGTACTGTGAAAACGTTTCGTTATCCTCTCGCCGCTCTGTACTGCCCATGCCCATCTTTTTTGTCAGAATGACTAACAGCCGTCACTTCGTACTTGTGCTTTTACAAGCCCGGCACGGACGAGGACATTACTATATAGAAGAGATCGTGCCACTTTGGAGACAAAAAAGCCATTAAAATGCTACATCCTCCTTCAGCTCGCCGTGCATGCTACTAGGCAAGTCTTCGGCCTAGGCTACATACTATTTAATGTTTGCCACCGCATGCCCTGTTTCCGGAGCAACAATACAGTGGACGAGCTGAAAGCGTGACTGTCCAGTCAATAAAGACTCACGAAACGTAAATTTAAGTTAGCGGTTACCAAAGAATAAGTTTTAGAACACCGATTGAACCGGTTTCTACTAGGCAAAAGTATCAGGACAGAAAACTCACTGAGTTACACATTTTTCAGATCTACTGAAACTTACTTAAGTCAGTTTCGCTTGTCATTTGTTTGTTCCTTTTGTTCATATTATTTTGCCAGACATACATGTACTGCGTGGCTTCTTTCCTCATCCCCCCTCCCCCTCCTTTTCACCTCTCAAGTTTGAAAGCGCCTGCCAAACTGTTTACAACTTTTAAAGCCCCTCATAAAAACGTAAAGATGACATTTGTGCACTGCACAAGGCATCCATAACATACAATGCCGCACTGGTCATCGATGTGAAGCATGATGGTCAAACAGGATTGCGAAAGGGCGCGTTTAGCAACACACTCTAAAGCAGTGGAATTTTGCAGCGGTTTAACGCAAATAAAATCTACACAAAGGAGCTGATCGAAGGGAATGAACAGCGATGGGGTGGAGGAGGGTGAGAAGGGGGAGGAAAAGAACAGAAAAGAGTGTTATAATTTAAAGTTGCAGCATTGGGGTCGTTATCAGGTGTTTTCCTTCACTGTCATTAAAGCTTCACTAAAGAAGATACTGAAAGCAAGGTGGCCTTTACTCGCCTAGAACATCATAAATAATAATTTACTTTACACCTATTTCCTTGATGTGTCGTTTCAGTTTCTTGTGAATAATGAAGAGATACGTTGGTCTTCATTCTTAGCATTGATATTTCCTGCATCTGCCTTTTATACATGTATTCCTCTTCTGTCAAGGATGTACAATCCTCGGGAGGTTGGCGGGGTTGGCAGGGTTTCCTCCAGACCTATCCTCTGCTTCTTCTACTATCGTCCTTTTCTTCCATCATGCTATTCTTCCGCTGTCCTTTTGCCATTTCAGTCTACATATATGTACATCTTTTGATACACCTTTTAACTCCTTCGTGCTCGTCTCCCCCGCCGGGGGGGGGGGCGTGGGCGGTATATATGTAAGTAGGTTCTCTGCTGCCACCTGCAGGCGGTGAAAGCCTACTATCAATGGGGTGTCTCCAATGGAATGCCATTCTCAACGCTCCACGGATACATCTCCTCTTATCTCTCATCTTGCTCCTGTCTAAGGCACCGCTCTCTTTCCTACTTGATCTGCCCGTGTCTGGCACAATAAAGCCGTGATCGTCCTGAAATACCGTTAAATGCCAAAATAAACAACACAAACAATCTACTTCTAGGCTTGCCGCAAAAGTCGTGACCATGCTGAAACGCCGTAAAATCCTAATAAGCGAAACCAAGCCTTCCCTCCGGACTCTTTTAATTGTACGATCCATTATTGAAGCGACCATACTCTGATGATTCAGACAGAAATCTTGGCCATGACAAAAAGATAATAAATTGATAGATTTAACTTCCCACTACAACAAGGAAATGATTTGCTGCCAGATCTGATATGCAGATCTTCCCATTATGTTGGTGGCCAAGGACGCAACCTGCGTGAGTAGACGAGCATACTTTGAAACTGAGCATCAACGTCTAACCACTGTTGGTTTTTTTTTTGGGGAGGGGGGGGTAAAGGAATGGGCGGGGAAAAGATTCAATCATGGCTAAGGGTTTGGTCTTAGCTCTAGTTCATGTTGTTTGTTCTAATAAAATTATTCTAGACGTAGGCAAGAGACGTGCCAATAGAAAACAAAAGAGATCAATGAACATCAACAAGCTGCCATTAGATGGTTGGCGATCATCGATATGATTCAAAATTTATTTTAAACGATCAACACCATTGGGCTCTTTTTTCATGGGGCTGGGTGGGTGAGGGGAAGGCGGGGGATGACAGGCATCAGAGAGAGAGAAAGAGAGAGAGAGAGAGAGAGAGAGAAATCGAAATACAGAAGCAGAGAAAGGAAAAACAAAAACAACAACATAAGAGGAGGTATTCACATGAGACTGCCTGAGAAAAACTAGCGCCTTTTTGCTATTCAAACCAGAAACGTTTTGGGATCAACGTTGACGAATAATATTTTCCCGCGATCAAAGGCGCCGGTCTCCTCCCTTCTCTTTTCCTCCTCCCACCCAGGCCCAGGATGCTAGGCCCACATAATATCTAACGACCAGGGTTGCCACTCGGGATTTTGGAAAGTCACTAGATTGTTGGGTGACCAAATTCACAAACTGCCGCAAAATTTCACGAGGGGGGGGGGGG
>JBCAUA010343395.1:0-18854 GCA_038406235.1 Peronia verruculata | reverse complement strand
TGCTAGGACAGCCACAGTTTCGTATTTACCAGTTCGCAAGTAGAAATAGGCGAAAGCCCGTTTGGTATAACCATTACTAGTTATCTTGTAGCCCGGATCAGTAGTCGTTACGAGATAACTCATAGCCCGGATAGAATGAGTTAAGGCAACTTCCGACTCATTTGCCTTGGTTGCAAGACACATCTTGTTAAAATCTTTTATAGTAAATATATTTCAGTCTCTTTACCTTCAGGCAGGTGTTTGCATGGAGAGATAGAGTGTGAAATGTTTCTGACATTGACATTTGAATAGATTAGCACCATTTATATGTCATGAGATATGATAGGATAAAATAACAAATGTTATTTGTCCTTAGATCGAAATGTTTTCACATATCATGCCATATGTTTTGTTCCCAGGGTGGTCTTCAAGAGTGTTCGTGACCTGCTAGGAGGGCGGGTACGACTGATGCTGTCAGGAGGTGCCCCGTTGTCCTCCACCACTCAGAGATTTATGCAGATCTGTTTTTGTTGTCCCCTGGGCCAAGGCTATGGACTGACTGAGACCTGCGGTGCTGGCACTGTGGTGGAATGTAAGTCAAAATCAACTCTGGATATCTATGTCTGCAAGGGATGGAGCCAACTCCAAATAAACTGGAACTCACTGTTTGCTGCCAGTTATGAAAAAATCAGCTTTCAGTTGTTCAGAGCCATTTTTCTTTAAGTCACATTTCAGTTATTTGAAACCAGTTTTGAATTAAGTAGACTTCATTTTTTTAAGCCAGTTGTGATTAAGTCAATGGGCCCTCCTTGTATTTTTCCTTTTTGCATGGTAAGCTTATCCTATTTCATGTTTTAGTCTCAGATATCTGTTGTCAAAAACTACACAAGTTTAGTTAGCAGCGTATTTTCATTCTGTTTGTTAATGAATGCTTTTCATGAATGAATGAGTAACCTGACTGATGATATTTGTTGTGTTGTTTGTGCTCTCCTCACAGTTTCTGATCTGACGACAGAGAGAGTGGGGGCACCACTTATATGCTGTGAGATCCGTCTGCGTGACTGGATAGAAGGTCAGTACAGATCCATTGCTCACAGTGAATTGATAGGTGTAAATGAAAAAGTCACTGATTTTACACAATTGGATTGTTTTATTTGATAGTGAAGCCACTGTTGGTCTGTTGAGAGATCTGATTAGGTAGACGCAGGGTTGTCAAACTTCCTACATTAGTAGTAAAACACACATTTTAGCTTTAGTAGGCTCTCTTGGTTGGTCCTTTTTTAAAAAAAACTTTTAATTGATGTAAGAGTTTTACACAGCCAGTTGTGTAAAAGCCTAAAGCATGAAACATTTTCTTAACGATTCATGAATAAAAAATTGACATCCCTGTAGAAAGTAAGTGCAGATCTATTATTGGCCATATCACAAGTTTAGTTGAAGATGTTTGAAGATGAAGTACCATTCCAGTGCAAATTGAGTTAGATGTTAAAATTTAGGTGGATGTTGAAAACTATCGAAAGCTTAGTTCAAAAGTTGAAAACTAGTGCAAGTTTAGTTCATGAAAGCTGAGTAACTATTGGAAATCTAGTTTATGAGTTGAAAGCTGAGATGTAAATGTGTTCCTCTCTCTGGCAGGAAACTACACGGCAGAGAACAAGCCCTACCCCCAGGGAGAGGTCCTGATAGGTGGCGGCAATGTTGCCATGGGCTACTACAATAACGAAGAGAAGACTAAGGAAGATTTTATCACTATTGATGGTATGCGCTACTTCTGTACTGGGGACATAGGACAGATGGAGGAGGACGGCAACCTCAGAATTATAGGTAAAACAATCGAAACATTCTCTCAGTCCATTCACATTCTGATAGTGCATTTGTTACAGAAAGCCCATAGATGAACATTGAAAGAGTGTTTATAAAATAAAGAGAGCATTGTCTCAGTTTAGAAAAAAAAAAGGTATAACATAAATTAAGATTCAAGAAATTAGGAATTCGTATGATCATTGCTTAACATATTACTTTCATTTGATGGCTGGGGCGTTTCCTTCTTAAAAGACAGCAATATGATTCGACTTTCTGTTGATCTGGAGATATTAAATGATATTGATCACAGGCAAATTCAGATCAGAATAGTGCTTGAGATAGGCAAGTAGGCTTAACTTTTAAAGATATAAGCTTGCTCCGCTGATGGTTAGTATTGTATATGAGTGATGGTCTTGGTAGTCATTAGATATAGCATAAGCAATCTTTGGTTCAACTCCTGACAGGACCTGGTATTTTATCCCTGGGAAAGACAGCTTACACACACTGCCTGGCTACTTCAGATAAAATGGGTGCCAGATCTAAGACAATTATGTTATTACTAGATAGAAGGTGATTCAAGCACCTAACAGGCAACCATCTTGTATGTTTCCCAGAGGGTTAAGAATCTCTGATTTGTCTCTGTCAGAGTAGTAACAGATTGTAAAGGTCTTACAACTTTTACTGTACAAGAATAGACATACCTATACATGCTCCTTTTCTTTACTTTTTGTCAAGCAGTCAAGTTTAAGCATCTTCTTAGCCAAGCGTACTGACACTTGCACACAAGAAAAAAATCAATGTGGGACCCTCTGTTACAAATGCGCCTTTTACATTTTTACAAGTTGTGACTCACCAGTTATATATTTTTATTTATTGGCAGATCGCAAGAAGGACTTGGTCAAGCTGCAGCATGGAGAGTACGTGTCACTGGCCCAGGTTGAGACAGTGCTGAAGATGTGCCCACTGGTGGAACAAATCTGTGTGGTGGCCCACAGTGACCAGAATAATGTGGTGGGCCTGGTGGTCCCCAATGAGGCCCGGCTCCGCCCGGTCGCCAAATCAGTTGGAATTGAAGGTGTTGAGTTCAAGGAGTTGTGCAAGAACGCCAAGGTGGTTGGTGCTGTATTGAAAGAGTTGACAAATCATGGCTTGAAATGTGAGTTCAACATGTATTTAATTGGTTTACAAGTTTTACCTGGATTTTCTCTTTTCAAAGTCAGCTTTATTAAAAAAGAAGAAAAAAGATGAAAAATATTCAGTCGTGTGTGAGGCAAAATTTTTAAAGAAAAATGAAATCTCTGTGAGTGGTCATTGATTCTAGTTGCATTTGTTTCTTTGTGGGTGTTGGTATTGTCTGTATACCTTGAGTCACAGTGACTTTGGTAATTTGTGTCTTTGAAAATTAGATTTTCTTCCAGTTTTTAACATTTTTGTTTTGTTTTGATTTTCTGGTAATCTTTATCTCTATTTGGTGTGAGTGATGTTGAAGTCCATGAGAGGAAATCTCTTGCGCCCAGGGCAAATGAGTCGGAAGTCGCGCCAGGTGATTTTGAGCTGCGACTGTTGTTAATTATTTGCCAACTCAGAGAACCAAAATTTATATTAAAATTAAAATTTTTCAGGTTAAAAAAAAAAAAAAGATTAAACTTTCGCTTCATGAAAAAAAAAGAGAAATTTGGTACCTGAGTTGGAAAATAATTAAAAGCGGCCGTAGCTCGAGTTCATCCAGAGCAACTTTCAACTCATCTGCCCCGGGCACAAGACAAACTTTATCATAAAGCTTCACCATTGTGAGTATATTTTCAAAGAGATAAATAAACATTGATTTACCTGTGGTATATGTTATATTCGGTTGTACAAGATCAGTTGTTTAGATCATTTGTAATGCTTTTGAGAAAACTCAACAAACACATAATTGTCTGAGTCAGAAATATAGTTTAGATGAAGTAGAAATAAAAATCCAGCTTATTTGTATCATTGCAACATTAATTTTGCAGTCCTATGCAAACATCAGTCATAATGGTCAGTCTCACTCACTCTGTCCACTGCCAGTCTCCACCCCCACTAAGTCACACCCACTGTGTGTGAGCCAAGGGGCACCCATCATCTACTTCCCCACAGGCACACAGAAGTGTTGGCTGTTATTCAGTGTTACTAATTGTTACTTAAAGGAGCTGATTGTAGTCTGATTTTGGATCAATGGAGAGGAAAAGTGGTTGTTAGTGGACTGACCATGAATATGCTATGTGTGCATTCTCAAACATGAGAGACCCACTGTGGATTTGCCTGGTACTATTGGCAGCAGCAAAGTGTTTACTTATTTCCATCTTGAGATGAGCTTTGGAATATTTTGACCATTGTATATTTTCTGTCTGCATTGCATAGTGTTGCTAACTCAGTGACCTGCACAGTTGTATTATGACTGTGAAAGCAGTTCCATTTGTTAATCCTCCCTGTCCTTTCCTTTCGCTTACAGCCAAACTGCAACGCTTTGAGATCCCCACCAGCATCACCTTGTTCACAGACCCCTGGATGCCGGACACAGGACTGGTGACCGATGCTTTCAAGCTCAAACGCAAGGTGATAGAGGAACACTTTCACCCAGAAATCTCTATCATGTACAAGATCTAACTCTAGGACCAAGCACTGAGAATTTATTTCATGTATGCACAAGTGAGGAGTGGAAATGTATTTGGTACGAATTCAACTTTTTCTGTCTTTTTTTATTATGCACGTTGCCATATTTACAAGTCTAGCCTTGTAGGTCCTATTTTTTTCACTGTCTTACAAAAGAACTTAAACATGAATAAAAATACCTCCTAAGTCTTTTGTAGATACCTAATGACAAAAGCTTTCTTTTCAGATTCAATACTTTTCTTCAAAATTTGAATCTGATTACTCAGATACTCAGATTTAAGCTGAGATTCGATGAAATGAATAAGAAAGAAGATGCCCTATTTTACACCTTATGTCAGCCACTGACAGAAGAAAGAAATGACTATGGAAGTTAAACTTGCGTGATTAGACTGATATATTTATATCTTAATATATCAATGGTTTACAGAGTTTGTATTTTGGCTGCGGTGCTGTTTTTGTGGTGCTTAAAATAGGACATTTTATTCCTTTTGTAGAGTAGTTCAATGTTGGTATGTTTGCCTTCTAATTCTTTTCAATTATTACGCTGTGTTTTTGAGAAGGACTGACTGATTATGCAAAGTGTGCACTCTTGCATAAGCCTTCACCTACAGAATGTCACATCAAAACACAACTGTTCAGTACCATTTGCATGTCCTCTCCTCAGATAGTCTGAAAGCAAAATTAGTTTGAATCCATGTTTGATTGTACTGTTGATTTTGAATGTGTGAAAGTAAAAGATATGCAGAAGTTATGAGTAAGATTGTTTCAATAGAGGCTGACTGCAAAGAAATAGATTGACAGAATCTTGGAAGAAAAAAACAGAAAATCAGAAATTGCATTCCTGTCAAGGGAGACAGAAATAAAAGGACAATGTATACCATCCTGTAACTGTTCTAGCTTTGTCACAATTCTGTTCTGTTGTTCTTCAGTGAAGATTTCACAATGTGAAATATGAGGCTGCTTAGCGGCTGCCTTTTTCCATTAGATTGTGTTGAAATATGACATCTAGTAACTGCCAGCTCAGTGTGGTTTTGAATGGGCATAGAATCAATAAAGACTGAACATCTTTATGAGATTCAGGAACATTTATGAGATCTAGTTACAATCTTAATGTATTATAGAACAACAGAAAAAAAAAATGAATATTTAGATGACTTGACAGCTTTGTATTTTGAATTTATCAGCCAAGAGTGGTGATTTTGATAGTGTTTATATGTTATACATGTATGGCATTTTCTGTTAATTAGACAATGCAGTAATGAAATGACAAGGAAAGAACTGTATTGGTTTCAAAGTTTTTACCTTTGATTTACAGAACACCTTGTTTTTAAAATTACTGATTTAGCAAAAAGCACAAAGTCTTAGTGTTGATAGAGCCTGTCCCTTTGATTTTCAGAATTATTTGTTAATTGAATTATGAAATGCTAGGCAAAGAGTTTTATTGTTTACAATTAGCAGTGATTTCATCTTTGATTTTCAGAAAAAAAAAGTTTGTTAAATGATTCATGAAATTAAAGGCAGAGATCTTTAGTGTTCGTAAAACTTTTTATTGTGCTTTACGTGAGTGCTTGGTTTAGCTTTGATAGTGTGGTAGTCATTGTAAGAATGACAAGAAAGTATGATTCTGAATGAGGACGAAAGACGGAGAGAGAGAGGTGGAACACAAGAAATAGAGAGAGAGAGAAGGAAAGAAAGAGAGACAGCATGTGAGTTGATGGCCTGAGAAAATAAAGGAAAAAAATAATATATTGTATCTATTACAACATAGTGACATAATCTTTAACATGCATTGTGTATGCAGAATGAGTTTCTGAACAGTATCTGATCTGTTGAAAGAACTGTGAATATTTCAATTTCATTGTTGTGGAAGAGGCTTTTGTGATATCTGTGCTAGATTCATTGGATTATGTTACAGTAGTGAAAATGTGTATAGCTAAAGTTGTAACAAGATCAGTGTTTTTTTCTCTCTCTCTTTTGTTAATTAAGACATGCACACTGTACTACTAACATTATTTATCATGATTGATGGTGCAGAAGAAAAACTTTGAGACGTACAATGCCCTGAATAAGTGGGAAAGTTTTTATCAGATGTACACATGGGATGTGTTTGCATGTCTGAATGTATGTTTGTTATCTATTTGTGTATTTTGAGCTTTAGGTTAAGCAAGAGAGTAATGTTTCTATCATCTCTTTTTGTGGTTCTGTAATTTCATTCTGAAGGATCTATAAGTTAATCAGAAAAAAAAAAAAAATTCTGTTTCCTTCCCCAAAATGGGGATTAGAAAATTTCTGTCATTTGTAAAATTTATTCTGGCAAAATGTTGGCCATCTACCAACATTATATAAGAACACTTGTCTGACACACGGGCAGAATTATTAAGCTGAGCTTTCATCAGATGAATAAGAGGAAAGATAGCATGTTTTAGATCCCAGGCAAGAAGGTTATGCTGTTATGCTGGAGAGCTGACTGATGACGTCACCTTAAGAACACACTGTGTCTCACATGTGAACACCGTACACGATGGCTATGAGGACTGGGGCTAGCATTGTTAACCACGGCGTCCTTTACTACACATAGAGTGAAGTTAATATGTAGAAAAATATCTCTTGTGAAAAATTGGATTTGTGATTGTTTTTTTTATTTATCTAGAGCTACAGAAAGAACAGAATGCAATAGATTTGATATCGTGAGGTAATGACAGTGTGAGTTTTGTTAGTCTTGAAATAATAAACACATGGTTACATTATAACAGAGGCGTAAACCAGGTTTCTTGCTTTCACGGGCATGGCTCCATGCTCGGCATGTATGATGTCATCAGCCAGCTCTCCAGTACAATAGAATAAGCTCTTTGGTCTCATGTCATCAGGTGACAGAAAAGGCAATGACTCTGGAAGTGGAAATTGCTTGCTTAGACAGATAGACCTGTATGTTGTTATGCTGTCAAATGGTTTACAGAGTGACAGCTGTGCTGTTCTTGTAGTGCTTGAAATAGAACATTTTATTTACTTTCTGGAGTAGCTCAGTGATGGTTTTATTTGCTTTCTTGCTGACAGATTGTTATTATGTGCTTCTTAGAAAAACATACTGATTATGCGAAGTGTCTGCATTTGAAAACCTTCCAGATACAAAACCTCATGGTCATATCACGACTGCTCAAATCATTTTCAGGGAATTTGAAAGAATTCAACAAACCTATTTTTGCCTGAGTCAAAGATGTGATTTCGGCGGAGTGAAATAATTCTAGGTTTTGCCCATGTCCTATGGAAGATGAGCTTTAGGAATTCTTTCTTAGTCAACAAGCGTGTATGGTTCATTGGATGGTAAATAATAATAAGAAGAGAGCATTTACGTACCATTTGGCCCTGTACAGTACAGGCTCTAAGCACGGTACCATTTATTATTACTGCCACAGACACAAAGAAGATGTTCATAAACGTTCTCAGCTTCCTGGGCAGAATACAAGGCGGCTACCTATCAGGTGCTCAAATCCTTATCAGTCTAATAATATCAAGCACTGTCTATAGTCTGGTACCCATTTAAACTCTGGTTGCATCAAACAATGTGTGTAACTTGTCTTTACCAAGGACAAAATGTCAAGCCCAGTCAGGATTCAAACCTGGAATTTTGGATCCTGAGTCCAACAGCCCAACTGCTAGACTGACACCATGTAATACCCATGTAACCCCTCCCCTTTCTCCTTCATCTTCTTCCCCTCAGTAATTTGGTCAGTCGTGTTATGACTATGAGGAGAATGTAGTGTGTATCTTACGTTTTCCATTTGATTTTGGCTTCAGTCAGGGTTTGTTTTTTTTTTTCATATCCCATCAGAACTGGCATCTTCCATCTCTGTAAGATGTCATTTAATCCACTGATTTGTTCAGTTGTAAATATTTTCTTTCACTTGCAAAGGCTGTCTTTGTCACAGTTTGTATGAAGTGAGTGAGAGACAGAGATTGATGTTCATATGCAATAGACAGGCAAGGACAGGTTTAGTTTTGTTAACATTTGAAGACAAGTTGCTGAAGAACAGCACTAGGGCATATTTTTTGGGTTCAGTCATTTAGCACTAGGACATTTTTAATTTTTTTTTTGGTTCAGCCATTTAGTTTTGTTTACATTTGAAGACAAATTTCTGAATAACTACAGCAGGGCATATTTTTTTTTTGTTCAACTGTTTTGTGTAGCGGGACAGACAGGGAGTGCCAGGGAGTGTTTTTGCTAGCTATCCAATGATCATAAACAAAGTATGTTCCTGGAAATCAATCCATTTTCCATGGACTGCCAAGTTATGAGTATGTACAACAGTTTCAGACAAATTGGAAGACTGCCACGTTTACCTCACTTTTCTATGCATATAATAATTGTTGAGTTTCTCTATTTTGAGTTGGATCATAATGGTGTTGTGAACTTTGAATATTGTTAGAATACAGCTCAGTAAGGTTTTCAGTTGAATGACATTTTTTTTTTTAACCCAGCTCATGAATCCGAAAGATAATGATTTTTTATTGTTTTTATTGCGTTATGTCTTGAAACATTATGCCTTTGTTATATCCATTCCTTTCATAGCATAGAGGAGACATTGTTTGATCAAGTGACAAGTCAGTTTGTCATTTGACAGTTGTCATGGAACTCGACATTGTCACTATATCCAGAAGTTGTGAAGTTATAAGACGCAGCATTTTGCTTTATTCACCGCATTTTAAAAAAAAAAAATTTTTTTTTTTTATCACCACTGGATGTAATACCAGTCTTTTTTTTTTTTTTTCTGAGTTTCTGTAGAGGTGTGAGAATCTTCCAGTCTTTGTCACACACATGGCAAGCAGAATGTTAGGAGACCGAGAAAATGATGCTGAGAGAAATAAACCATCCTCTCTTTCTGTGAGGTAGCACAAAATAGAATAGTATGAGTATGAGGAGGAAGGCAAAATGAAAAAGAAAGAAAGAAAGAAAGTGAAAGAGGAGTAACACTGATGCAGGAAGGCTGGAGATTGGTAGAAACAACATAAGAATGAGAGCTATATCTTCATGTGTTTCAGCTGCTGCAGATTTCTGTCCCGTAGATAAATATTATGTTTAGTCTGGATATGAGGAAACCATCCTTAAGAGGTTGAATAGCTCACCAAGACCATAAAAGGGTTGGAGGGCTAGGAGGATACTATCAACTTTAGGGCTCTTTCACAACATTTTAGACAACAAAAGCCATCATCAAAAGGAGTCCTCTATACAGACTTATCTGAATTGTATCATTGACAGAAGCACCCCTCCTTTTAAGTTCCTGAATATTTTCTAAAGTTTCTGGTTCACAAAACTAGCATAAATAAGAGAATGTGAGACAACATGTTATCTCTTGGTACTTAACAGGACATAAAAATTCTTATCATATAGATACACAACACATCGGAAGGGCTAGGACTATCTATGTCACAGCTGTTGCTGAAGTTTATGAGAAGGATTTATCTTTTTCTTGATTAAACCTACTTAAAAACATAAGTACATAATTTTTCTGGTGTTTCAGCTGAGAAATATTGAAGTCTACTTGAGAGAAAATTGTGTTCAATGTTACATTATCACTTGACAAAACTCATTTCACCATCTGGTGGTGTTCTTCAGAATCAGTGATTTACATTTTTTATAGGAGAGCCATTGTATGCTGTTGTCAGATTATAGAACCAACATAAAGGGGGATGCTATTCCCGATGATGTTTTCAACCTAACTAGAGGTTAAATCTTTAATTCTATATTATGTGGATATGATATGTACTTTCATCATCTGTACAATACACTAACATTTGCCTGCAAGAAAGAGTTGGGACTTGACCACTTTGTGGGCAACATCCTTGATATTTATTTCAGATCACATGTTAATCTGGGGGGCCAAACGAGGCATCATTGTTTCACATTGGTTTGTTTTTTTTACAAAGCAAAAGTTTTCTCATAATGACCCATCTATATCTTTGATTAAATGCATTTTTTTGGAGGGGGTTCTTTTTTCTTTTTTTTTTCTTTTTTTTTGCCTCCTCTTTCCTTTTTCTTTTCTTTGTAAAATAGTGATGATAGAGATGAAGTCTTTTCTATTACTATCAAAGAAGAAGTTTCACATCTGATTCTGTACGTGCCAACAAAATTGCCTTTACAGGCAGTCCCAGAATAGGATTTCAAACTCTGATTTATATGTCTGTGAGCTAAGAACAGTATGCTAGAACATCATCACAGCCATTCCACTTTGCTCTCTAAGTCAATTTCAGTTTCTTTGAGAAAATGTCCAAGAATCATTTTGCAGAAAGTCAACGCTATGATATAGACAGTGGTGAGCTATGACTTAGAAAATAGAATCAAATTTAGGAAGCAAGAGTAATGCATGATAAATTACGACACTTGCATAGAAATGATCACAACTGGTGTCATATAACTCAAAACCTCACAAAAAAGACTAAAGTGGTTGTGGAATAGCTGTGAAGATATGCTTCTTACTTACTGTTACTTTTACCCTTGTATCTGTGCCATAACGTTATAGCATTAACGCCACTGAAGTTCACATTGTGATTTCCATGCCTCTTTTTACCACAGGTGGGACAGATATTGAAGGCATATTTTGCCTAGTGCAGGCCTGGAAAAAACAACTTTTAAACTATTGCAATACTTCACCCTTTGTTACTAAATGGAGAAGTGGCATATTTTACGTCACTATAAGTAGGCACTGAAAAAACCTAGATATTTATGCTGACACTTCAGCATTGTCTAATGTGCCAAATATGGTAGATTTTATACTATTGATGTGCAGCTGAGATGTCAGAATTATTAGATGTTTCCAGGCAGAAATGCCTCGAAGAGATAGCAAAGTTTTTATGTAAATGGGTCACTGGTCTCTCAGAAAAACATTAATTTCTTAATGATATGAGTTATCTTCCTGGAGCAGATGACCTATTTAGCCATCAGGAGTACTTGAATCTTCATATTTGAACTTACAAATTTACAGATGTTTTCTAAGAATGCCTATATATTTGATATATGCCAGATTCCAAGAATTCTGTTGTATCTGTGCCAAAGATGAATTGAAAAAAAAAAAAAAATACATGTATATTAAACTGACCTTGACCCAAATAGTCTTTGCAAATATGGCAATCTTCAAGAGTATTGATTAGATCCACATCTCATATAAAGATCTATCTCTTTGGAGAGTGGTTTATGTAAGTAAAACGTTTCTCATAATGTGGTTCATCTTATATGTTGAAATTATTTTTCTTGGATAAAATAAAATAAGTTTGAAATATTTTTTTCACGCCCTTGAAGATCAGATCAGAGAAATTCTGTAAATGGTCACTAAAATGCTTATCATAATTAGTCTCTTCACATTATGCATTGCATGGGATAATCTGTTGTGAAAATGACAAAAAATGGCTTTTATGTTTTCTTGATAGCTTAATGAGTGTCACTTTTACTGTTTTGAAAAAATGCCAATTTGATCTTTAAATGAAATTCGTATAAAGTGAACTATGGCAATGTCAGTGTTCAGGATTAGATGAATGTTCATGGAAAAGTGTTTTTACTCTCATACAGTTGAAGTGTTCTTGGAACAATGATAGCGGGGTTTAAGACAATTAGGCTATTAAGGATCGTTTCATGGAGATTAAGCGTTGAGATAATTGTGGACAGATGTGCTTTTTGTACTGTTGGTGTCCAGGTGTAATATGCTGTTCAAAGTTTGCATTTTCTTGCATAAGTCTTAGTGTTTATTATCTTCCATGTCTCACCATTTCTGGCTTTGCTAGGTCATGTACAAAACTGAGTGGACCTTTGAGCAGGAAATCATGTTGTGCTCTGGGAATCAGCAAGTGGCAAAAACATCAACGCATCCTAAATTTTAGAGATTTCAACTTCAATGTCTATTTTTATAACATATATATATATATATATTTTTTTTTTTTGTGAATGTTAAATACAAATGTAGTTAGTTTGTTGTCTTTCTTCAGTCTTGTAGATATCTGCTCATCTTCTGGGCAAATGCCCGTATCAAGAGGTAGTCGGGCTTTTAGTCCTGCCTGCAGCTTTCACCTCCAAGTCGGTTTAGGGAGCTCTCATTTTATCTGTACTTATGGGTGTCAGTCAGAGGCCTGTCCAGTCACATTTTTAGGCTCATTCTGCAGGATGTGCCCAATGCCATTTTCTTCTTCTGATCTGCACCTTCATAGATCCTTGCCTGGATCAAGCCTGGATCAAATTTGGTACTGAGCTTTTTTTTTTTTTTTTGTCCTAATGCAATAGTCATGTCCATTTTTGTCATGTGAGTCCCTTTGTGTCCACTTTACTGTTACATAAAGCTCATCAAGTTTCCTCATTTTGTGGGTACACAAATATCTTTATTTGCAGGACCAACTCAGATATCTTTTGTTATACGGGTCTGCTGATGTCAAATGGAAGCTGCATTGCAAAAATTGCAATCTTAATGACCAATAATAGACCTGTTTGACATGTCTAAGTGGTGAAAGGCTTGACCATGTGCCAGCGGAAAATGCACTCTGTGAACAAAAGCACAAAAGGATATGTCTTTTCTATCGAGATGCATCAAGTTAGTTAGTCTGACTCCTTGCCCTGTTTGACATTGTTGCACCCATAAATTGTATAATAACAAACCATGTTGTATCTGTTGTTTACCATGCTGTGTTATGCATTGTAAACATAGAGGCAAAATCCTTCTATCAGATGATAATTCACAATGTTAAACAAAGAGAATGTTGACCTCCACCACACCATCATAAGAGAGGAAAATGTGACATCTGAGCACAAAAGAACAATGGCTAAATGATTCTTTTTTTTTACCAAAATGAAGTAGCCTAATCTCATTTTTCTATTTATTGTCACGTCACCAGTGTATCAGACATTTCGAAAAGTTGACATCAGACTCCCTTTTTCACTAGACAGGTCATGCCATATTTCATTTTGAAAGTTTATGTTTCTCTTTCGTCTACACTACAGGGTGTCCGATTTGGTTGGTTGGTTATTGCTGTGGTTGTGTGTTTGTGGTAGCAATTTGAACTTAGCATATCCAACACTTAATCATGATTTTCATATTACATTGTATATTGTACTGTTTGCTATATGGTACCACTAACACCTGATGTGTAGTGACGGGGGAACGGATTTACAATAAATATTGGGCATTGTTTAGTAGTACAGTGATATTTTTAGCTGACCATAGACACAGCCCTGTTAACCTGTATGTTGTCAGAGCCATAGACTAAAACTGACAAGATGGATGGGATACCGTTTGTAATTTGTGATTCTTCAGCAGTCATCTTGAATTACCTGCACACCATACGCATACAGGCTCTATTGATACATGTAGTATTTTGCATTCTCAGCCCACCAGATGGAAATCTTTATTTAAATTGCAATCTCACATAGGTTTTCCTGCCATATCAGTTTTGAGGTTTATCTGTGGATCTTCAGTAAAATATACAAAGCTCGTGTGCCATGATACTATGCTATGTACATTTACTCAGTGAAAACTTGTTTGTGAAAACACAGTCTGGTGTCAGTAGATTTTTTCTCTTCTAAAACCATAGCAAAATAAAGCCGATGAAAGGTCTTACCTTTTTTACAGATGTTTACATGTGATGGGCTTATTATTAGTTTAGCATCACACCAATTAGATGAAGTATTGTGATTGAGCTATTTTGGCCGAAAGTTGGCAGGTAAAACAAAATGGCAGCCGTGCATCCAATAACCGTGACTGTAAAATTGGGACCCATTCTTTCAGTCAATGACTGATTCTTGTGGGCAGAACCCAGAACAAATGTTGAAGAGAGTAAATATTTAATACATTCATATAGCTCTTAACCATTACGTATCGAGGCATTGAAATTGACCATTTAGATATTGAGACATGGGATATATATATATATGGAAAGATGCATATTTGTCAGTGTGTATGTGTGCGCTTCATCTTTTTTTTTTTTTTTTAACTATTTTTGTTATGTTTAACCCTAGGCTTGTTTTGATGCCTTTGTTCAATCATTTGGAAACAATAAAGTAACTCAGTCTGAAGGGAGATACTGATTTTAGTTATATCATTTAATGTCTCTGTTCCGGTCATGTAATCGTCTCAATAATTCTATTTCCATCTATCACTTCTTATCAATGCCAAGACGACGCTTTCTCTCTCTCTCTCTCTGTCTCTCTTTCGGTTTTTGTCTCTCGTTCTCTCTTTTCTTTGCATTACTATTCATGGCCTTTCCCATTTCTGTCTACACCCCTCTTCTGTCCTCAGACCAAACCAATTTTCTCTTCTACATCTTCAGTCTCTCCTTCTCTGTCCTCCACCCCTCCCTCTACCCCCCCCCCCCCCCTTACCCCTAGTCGTTCGCGGTGACCAGTTCCGTTACTCCCCATTGCAACACAAAAGAAGTGTTGATAAAGCTCAGAAAAGAAGAAAAGAAAAAAATCACCTTAATGTCCCTTGCTCAAAAGTAGCTCTTTATCATTAAACCTTTTTTTTTTTTTAACTGTGGTATAAAGCGAATGCTTTCCTTCTATTGTTAAAACTTTGCCATTTTTTTCTTGATCAGCCTTTCGAATGACTAGGAGTTCCGAGGATTCTTTCCGCTTTTTGTTCCTTGCTCAGCATCTCTTTTGTGGCTGGCACAAAGATCTCCCATTGGATCTTCCGATATCTGTTGGACATGGCATATTACATTACATCTGTAAGCGATGGGTAAGGGCCACTGCATTGGGTGATTTTTCTCGCTGTATTTTCGGTATTGTTTCATTTCCTCAAACATACATGTAATATGTAACCTAGATTTCACTTCTGGATTGAATTTGAACAGAGCAATGGAGGGATAACTGAAGTAGACAGGTTTGTTCACGACTTTTTTTTTTCTGTCTCGGGTTAAATATTTTTACACCACTTTTCCTTATCAGACACTTTACGTATGAAACAAACATTGCAAAAGATGGAACATTGCTCTTTGTTTCTATCATTTGAAACATGTTCAACGGTCATTAATTCTGAGTAATTCAGATTTTTGTTTCCATATTATGATCAAATGGGAGATCGTTTCGCAGATTATCCGCCCCTTCCAATATAGGGTCTCGTGTTAAGGGAGATAATTTTGACAGCTCTATTACTTTTCTTTGCCTGACAAAAGCGATGTTGAGCAAGTAGTGTAATGAGCAAAAAATCTCTTTACTTCTTGTCATTCGAAAGACTGATCACCAAAAAAATTGACAAAAGTATAACAATAAGAAGAAAACATTCTTTTTATACCATATTTAAAAAAAAAAAAACTTTTTCAAGGTTCATGTTTCAAGCAAAGGATGCAAAAGTTTTTTTTTTTCCCCTCTTTACACTACTTGTTCAATCCATTTTTTGTCCGGTAAAGGGAAGTAATAGAACTGATTATTTTCTTTTTGTTATTATAATTTTAATACTTTTTTTGCTACTATATACATGTTAAGAAAATAAGAAAAAAAAAAGGTTGCACTAAGTGATTTTCCCCTTCTTTACAAACTTGCTTCATAACTTGTGTGCCAGCCTCAGCCGGGGGATGGGTGGGGGGTGGGGGGGAAGGAGTTGGTTGAGATTCACTCATTACCATAAATCATCGTAAATGACCGCACGGGAGTTTAGGAATCCGCACAAAACGACCTCTCTTTTGGGCAATAGCTCATAACATAATGACAGTGATTACTTAGCAATACGACATAATTACACCTTAATCAATCTGAATATGCAGACATTTCATTTACTTAACTAAATGTCAATCTATTCTGTCAATACCGAACAGCACAGAAAACGCCCGCTCCCCCCTTCCTCTCCCCCCTCCCCTTTCCTCTCTCTTCTTACTCCATTTCTTCCACCCATAATCCCCAAACAGATCTATCTGCATAATAGATTGTACCTGATGCATGCTGCGGTTGAGCTCATTCTGAGGTAGAGCAAAGCCAAGAGATGGTTGAACGACTAGGCAACCGTCATTCCATTTTTATTTATTTATTTATTAAATCTATTGACATATTTTTAGAGGAATAAAAGCCCTTGCTTCAGTTAAAGATAAAAGACACTGAGAACTGTCTAAAATTTGATTTTGATATTTTATTTGATATCTTGGTATTTTTTATAATACCAGTAACTCAATATCAATAAATAGCTTAATTACAATAACACTTAGTAGCTACAATAACAGTGAGTAGCTAGAATAACAGTGAGTTACTGCAATTACAGTATGTAACTACAGTCACAGTGAATAACTGCAAAAACAATACAATAACATTGTATAACTAACTACAATAAGAGTGAGTAATTACAATAACGGTTGGTAACCACAATAACTGTGAGTAACTATAATAGCAATGAATAACCACAATAACAAACACTAGGTACATAGCTGCTACAATACCAGTAGGTAACTTCAAAACTAAGCAAGTGCAGAATCAGTCATCAAGTACAATACGATAACGGTACGTCAGTACAGTGCTGGTAAACAGAACAACACTGAGGACAAGAGCTTTGAAAACAACAAACAAACTAAACACGACAATGATATCGACAACAGCAACCATGGGAACAACAATGTTTGACAACACTGAAACCACAAACAACCACCTTTGAGAGGAAAAAACCAAAACAGAACTGACGATCAGTGCTGTGCTACTATTATCATTAATTTGCCGACATATTCTCAATCAAAGCACTTTGTATATGTCAATGTCACGGTCTATAATATAATGTACTCGTATGCTAACGTCGTTTACATCAAATAATTCCACTTCTGTTCTGTTTGTTGTTTCTTTATAGTCCTGCCTTTGTTGCTCAGTTCCCGGTTTTTATATTAACCCTTTAGCGTGCAGAATTACTCATGCGACACAAGACTTGCAGAAAAGGGGAAGAGCTAGAGAAAGCATTGCAAAGATAAATATTATAAGGGATAATAAATTTATTGAGACGGAGAGAAAGAAAACCTTATCCGTAACTATCAAAACAACAGCGACAGGTGCAAATACACCAGTACAACACCATCGTCTTTGTTTTTCTTAAGACTTGCCGTAGGATTATCTCGACTTCTACAATACTGCCCATTTTTCGTTGAGCATTTTTGTGGGTAGAAATTTGGAATTTGGAAAGTTTTCCCGGACAGAGGCACTCAGCCGGATCTATATCGATCTAGAACTGCCAAGGGTTCTTTAACGTGCGTAACGTATACACGGGACTTCCGAAATATATTCGCGATTATCCAAGAGGGTTAGATGTCGGGCATCCTTACCCAGAGAAGCCAGGGGACAGTTGAGTCGTTGAGGAAATGCTGGTTTCGGTCTTCGTGTCCTGTCATCCCCTAATGGAAGACCAGCGAGTCGATCCCGTCCACCAAATCACTGACGTGATTTGTTTTCAGTGTGATATGACGTCAAACCACATAGTCACGGTGACCTCCTCACAACCATCATCATTATCATTATATAGACATGTTTCAAATTCAAGACACGGTAACTAATTTGATTCATTAAAGTTAAAAATTGACTACACTGGTGGGACTGGCCACATTTTCGAACTCTTTTCGTTCTTCATCGGAGCAACCATCATCATTATCATCAATTTATAAAATACAATAGAAAAAATAATCATTATCATCAACATTACCATCACGACTAACACCAAAAAACTGCAGCAGCAACAGCAGCAGTAGTGACAACAACGCAACCACAATACGAACATAACAGACAACAACGAAAACAGTGACAAAAATAAATAAATAAATAAATAAATAATAAATAAATAAATAAATACAATGTGACCTTCAAAAATAGGCCATATGTTTTCCTTGGCAAGAATACTTTTAGGTACAGGAAATATGCAGTATTATTATTAGATCTACAACTTTTGAATTTTAAAGTAAAGGGCGCAACAATTTATGTTTCAGTTTAATAAATGTAAGGAGAAGAAAAAAGCCCCACAATCCTGCACAGAGTCTGTTGAGCTGTTTACCACTTCACCGTGAGATTTACAATTACAAAAATGTGATTCCCCGCGGGGCTTGGGAGTTTATAAGTAGGTTCTCTGCTCCCACCTGCAGGCGGTGTAAGCCCGCCATCGGTCGGGTGTCTCCCTTGGAGTGCCATCCTTGGCATTTCAAGGGAGACATCTCTTCTCTCTCTCCTTGCTCCTGTCTTCTGTCCCGTTTTCTTTCCTCTCTTCTCCTTGACGTGTAAACGTATCTTACTGTGCTTGACACAATATAGCCGTAGTCGTGCTGATGTGTCGTAAACCTCAACACAAACAAACAAACAAGAATGTGAAAACATAATTTTGAAACCTTCAGATGTTGTCACTGAATTTCATCAAAGAGAACTATATTACCAACAGGGGACAGCTCCTCATAAGCCTTTGTCCACGCGCGCCCGCGTCGCCTCGCCGCCTCGCCAGAATCTCCGCGCGTAT
>JBCAUA010343284.1:0-18856 GCA_038406235.1 Peronia verruculata | reverse complement strand
TACATACATACATACATACATACATACATACAAACATACATGCATACATACATACATACATACATACATACATACATGCATACATACATACATACATACACACATACATACATACACACATACATACATACATACATGCATACATCCATACATACATATATACATACATACCGACACCCACACACAGACAGACGGGCAGGCAGACAAAAAGATAAAATATTTACGCCAGCTTACAACAGGCACTATTACAGTATTAGTTACATTTGGAAAAGTCTATGTATCACCACGATCCTCCAGCAAATTCATACAGAAATAGGTCGTCCTTTTGGTTGACATGTAAATAAAACCACCACACAAAAGAATGGCCAACTAATTTCCAGCTTGTCTTTGGCTGAGCTGTCTCCCAGAGATGATTTTTGTGTACCAAAACAAAGGATTAATCATAACTGTGGAAAATGAAAACCAACCCACAGAAAAAAAAAAGTTTCACTCCGTTACAGAAAAGTTGCTGAAGGAAACGCAGCTGCTGGCTAAAAGGAAGTCGACACACATGTAATTATTTCAGGTAAACATGCGCTGGTCACGGCACGTAAGGCTGACGCAATCATTTGGCTGAATATTCTTTCTCGTGCAAAACGTTACTGCCCTCTGTACAGCCCTTAACTTTTATAGCTAAATTTCCATTTCTAATGAGAGATGCCCATAAAGCCAGCCCTTGATCTGAATAATTATATGTATATATGCATAAGTGTGCTACTGCTAGGCCTATTAGTATTCATAACTTATGTTCTCCATTCTGAGGTGTGAATAGTCCCCTCTTTCCTTCTGGCGTAGAAGTGAAGTTTTCGCAGCAATACTACTTTTTGTTTATTTATTTTTTTTTTCAGGGGTCAAGGATGATGAAAAAACTGCCAACCACCCAATAGTTAATATTCGCGGGGGCGCGGACTCAGAAGTATCTGATTTGTTTACTAGCTAGACTGAGATCGTTAAGGTTGTGAAAGGAGAAGGGGTCGGATTTGAGAGAGAATGTGTATGTGTCTGTCTGTGTGTATGGTCATAGAGATAACCTCCATCAGCAGGTTGGAAAACGTAGAAGGTAAGGTAACGTGCGTGGTGGATGTCAGGGTGGGAGAGTGAAGTAGCCTACAATGTAGTAAGAAATAAGCGACCAAAGATCTACACTGGTACAAGCTTTGGTCCGCCAGTCAGTGCTGGAATTATCTTGATGCTTTTGATTTGATTTTTTGTTCCCCTTGCTTTAATCACGTATAAGCAAGAAAGACAGAGAATTTTCTGACCACCTGCAAATAAATAATATCTCTACCAACTCTTTCCAAGATATTCAAAGCCAACTCGTCGCAACGCTCAGTTCCTCAAAAACTAGGCCTACATTCTGTTCACTGTGTGTAAGAAGATAGGTATCAATGACATACGTGTACTATACTATACCTCTATTTCTACTTGTTATTCATTTTATGGCAACAAGCGTTCAAATAAAAAAAAGGTGTTCTTTTAAAATATTCGTATTCTGTCCACCTTGAATGGACTGCCGGACCGACAGCGAAAATAATTGGTGCGACATCCACAGATAGAGACGTACAGGCCAGGGTTGTTTATGGCCCACAGCGGGTTTGGTGAAAGAAAAAGAAGGTTGAAAATGTTCAATGTTCAATGACAGAGGAGTAACGGAACAGGAGAGGAGGGATAGCTATGTAGAGAACTCTTTATTTGGAGAGATTTTCACCTGTACCTGGAATCATTTGTTTGGCTGATACTCTCGCTTTTCTGTACAGTAACATCTACAAGACAAGACATCTAGATCTACTTCAGTATCATGGGGGATTTCCTTCAAACCTCGCATGCTTCAGCTCGGGGTGAATGGCATTTCTGTACTCAGTTTATGCCAGGTAAACATGGTGCGCATGCACTCAGTTAGTTAACCTAAGTTTCGCACGTCGACGGCAATATTTGAGTCAATCAAGATCCGGCTTTGATTGGGATCCACAGCGGCTTCTCCCTCTCACCCCACATACTCATCTCCCGCCACCCTCTCTCTTCAAACAAACGAATCATTTCTTCACCATGCAGCCATGGAGCCGTGCACACGCGCAATGCACGAGGACATTCACCGGGCGGCACTGGTAACAAACCTGACCCCCCCCCTCCCCCTCCTCCCACCACTTCTCCTAGCCTTCAATACGTCAATGATCATTCCTAACAACGCAGTTCTGCCTGCCGTGCACGCAGACTGCACGAGGGCATTGACCGTGGCGCACTGGCAAACAACACGCACTAGTGACCCCGTGACCTACATATGAAAACGATGACTGTCTAAACTCTGACCTTGAACTGCTTCTGTGCGCGGATTGTTTGGTCGTCATTTTCTTGTTTGTTCCCATGTTCACTACCCCCCCCCCCTCCCCTTTCTGTACACACACACACACTATGTACACGCACACACACATGTAAATACAGGCACTCTCACGCATCCATTACAATCCCTTCTCTTCTTCCGCATATAACGCTGAAGGTACGAGGTTAAGACGGTTTGGTTTCTTAAAAGTGTGTGCTGACTAGCAAAACGCTGCAACCAGTTTTGGCCTTTTTTTTTTTTTTTTCTCCATTATGGTTTATGTTAACCATTAATTCTCTTTTGGCACACTTCTTTAAAATCTGTTCTCTCTCTCTCTCTCTCTCTCTCTCTCTCTCTCTCTCTCTCTCTCTCTTTATGAGATAAGACCAAAATAGTGTAATCGATAAAACATCGTCGAAACAATAAATTATTATTATTTGTTGTTATTAAATTCCCCCCTCCCGCCCCGTCAATCTATCATGATGATGATGTGTACTACTAAAGCTGAGGCCCTGTGTGGTTGTGATAACGGCTGTGGTTGGATGCTACAGCATCAACCTCACCCACACAGACCTGCTAGCTGGTGGACGAACGCCGGGCAGTCGGTAGATACAGATTCACATGATGGGATATCTCTGAGAGAAACAACGGATTTCAGGATGGCAGCAGTTCGCTAGCTAACTCTAGCATAAACATTTGCATAACTACTTCAGCAACAGTCGGGCACATAAGGACAATTCCAAATACACCTATCTAGTTTCCTAGATAAAATGGCATTGTACAGAGACACATCTCCTCACACAGTGACAAATTTCCATACAAAATGACAAACTTTCACACAAAGTGACCTAGATTCTAAGTCTACACACAGTGACAAATTTCCAAACAATCACAGTGACAACTTACCACTTACAGTGATGGATTTTCACACATAGTGACATAATTATGTCCACATGCAGTGACAAATTTCCACAGTGTCAAAATTCCACATACAATGACAATTTTCAACCTACTGTGACAAATTTCCACACATAATCACAAATTTCCACACATAATCACAAATCTCCACAAATAATCGCAAATCTCCACACATAATCACAAATTTCCGCACATAATCACAAATTTCCACACATAATCACAAATTTCCACACATAATCACAAATTTCCTCATACGATGAGAAATTTCCACACACAGTGACGCATCTCCACACACAGTGACACCAGTGACATATCTCCATACAGTGTGACCAACTATCCACCTACAGTACTAAAATTGCAGGTCCCATACCCACAGTGACTATGACTATTAGATGTATGCATACACTGTATCTACCTTTGATCTCCTCGGGCACGAAGTCCAACGTCCTGCCTTTGGAGCGAACATTCTCGCCTGTGCCGTCTACCCAGATGTACTCCACCATGGTAGAGGTGGCCGGCTGGGGCAAAGCCATGAACTTGTGCAGGACGGCCTTGTCCAGGCTCCGCGGGCACGTGCGATGACCATTGGCCGGCTAACCAGTCCGTAGAATCAGGGACAGGTCAAGGGGTGAATGGGAAGGGGGGGGGGGAGACAACAGGTCAAATAATTGTATTTGATGGGATATTAGAAGTGTGTGGGTGTATATGTGTGTGTGTATATGTGTGTGTGTACCCGTGTGTGTACGTGTATGAAAGAGAGAAAGGGAAGGGGAGAAAGAGAAGGCGTTTCGGGGAAGGATAAACATAACACAGGGGAAAAAAAAGGGGGGGGGGGCACAAGGGGAGAAGGAGATGACAGATGATCCAGTGAGCAGATCGTGAAAGAGAAAGCAGATGTACATCCGGATGGACAGTTAGACAAACACGCCGACATACCGACATGTTGGATGGATGGATGGGTGGATGGATAAATGGGTGGATGGATGGATGGTTGGATGGATGGATGGATGGAAACTCCAGTCAATGTAAAAATTTGAACAACGCTTCTGAAACCTGTCATGCGACTCACGGGAAGAAGTCTAGGCACAAATACAGTAAGCAGATTTTTAAAATGTCGATAACTCATCTGACTAAATAATGGCCAAGTCCAAGAAATATTTCATTCCCAGCAAAGATTTATGGTCCAGTGAGCCTCCCACTATCGCAGTCAACGATCTGTAAGACTTGCTCTAAAACATCGCGCCATCTTGTCCGACCTCTCCGCTCCCACGGGTTCTGCAACACTGCGGTCACCGCTGGTACGAAACTGTGCCGTAGATCTATACACCGTGTTGCACAGTAAGTTTGTATAATCTAACTACAAGAGAACCCACGGCCTCTGTGGGATGTGATTTAAAGTGTATAGCAAGAATGCGCACCTCGATGCTGACAATATTTTGGTTGATTAAACTGAATATTACTCAAAGAAAACGTGTTTCGAACGCGTCATACTGTCGAACGTACGATTTGGATCAAGCAGCCTCGCGAGTTTATTATTCAAATAATATCACATTTATAGAATAACGTCAAAGATAATGAGCTTTTTTCGGGTTTATGTACATAGAAACACAGATCCATATATGCAAAAATGTTGTGTGACAAATTTCGGATGGATCCAGTCAGCAGTTTTCGAGTCTATCAGCCTATTGTGGGTTTTCTTGCAAGTTTATAAGATAGATGATACAAAATGAAGTTTACACCAAGTCTCAGTCACTTCTGCATTCCTAAACCGTGTCTGTATTTTATTTGTCTATCCTAAAACCTCAACGCCCAAGACATTGTTACCATCTTACATCAATAACTTTTCAGTACGTAAGTAGATGAATGAATGAATGAATGAATGAATGAATGAATGAATGAATGAATGAATGAATGAATGAATGGGCGGACAGACGGACAGTTGGACGGAAGGCAGGATGGCAGGATGGATAGATGGATGGATGGAGAGACCGATCGATGGATGAATGAATGGATGGATGGATGGATGGATGGATGGTCGGGTGGATGGATGATAGATGGATCAGTGGATAGATGGATGCATGGATGAGCAGACACGTGGATGGCTGGGTGGGTGGATAGGTGGACGAATGGATGAACAAATAAATAAATAAATAATAAAACTTTGCTATCAGGTGTTATATTAAGCTTCTGAGCAATACTTTCCAAGACCTAAAAGACAGACACACACAAAGAAAGAACGAAAGAACAAACAAAGATTGAGAGAAAAAGATCACCCCTCGGTACTGATCAGTTTTCAAGAAAGGGGTATAATTAACCTCAAGATTACCTCTATACCGACGCGTATGCGCACAGAATAAACACACTCATACACAAACATACACTCAAACGGAACTCACCATCTTGTGTGCTGACAGGTCGAAGATGGGGACTCTGGAAGAAAAGTTGACCGTGAAGAAAAGCCGCTGGGTCACCCGCTGTCAAAGTCTCGGGATCTGAAACCAGGTCAGAACATAAAACATAAAAATGATGATCAGATCTCACACAGAGAACAAAACAAAACAAGAAGTTATAGGAAATCCATTGTGTCAGCTGTAGATTTGTGGAACAAGTTGAGTGACGTAAATCTTAAGGCGCCGTCTATTTGGGCCAGCTGGCTCAGCTAGACCCTAGAGTCTATTTGGGCCTGTTGATGCGCTTCTTTCCTCTCTGTCGGTGCGGAAGGAAGTTATTTTATTCAGTTAGTTATGTAACGTGTCCGGAGGGGAGGCTACCCCCCCCCACACACACACACACTGCGAACAGACGCTCCTATATGCGAGGAGGCAACACAAAATTGTTTCGCCTTTATTGTGGTGCAACTTTTTTACTTGCCTATGCTTCTTCATTGCAACACTAGGTCCAGATAGACACTCTCGGATATCTTAAAGGTAACAAAATACCAGCACAAAACGTCCAGACACAAAACAAGGAGGTTGAAATACGTGTAGAGAACGGAACGCACAGCCGAACATGAAACCAACTAACTGTCCAGTCTGTCTGAGATATGGCGATTTAGTGGTAGCTATCGATAGCTGACAACCATCAATGGTCAATGATTACCCTCCAGATATGAAGTTATCCGTTTGTACAGAAAATGGTTCGACACAAGTTCCTCAAAGTCTTTCAGCTCTGGATAAACGGGGCTATCTCGGATGTAGAATGAATCGAGTTTTCAGCCCTGCTTTTATGAGGGCTATGTCATCTATGTAAAATAATTCAATGACTTTCTCCTGTATTTATACCGTCTTTCCCGGAACCAGCTGACGAAATCAGAGGGTAATGTTAACTTTGCGAGGGAGGGATCGGTCAAAATGGGAATTCCCGCAAGTCGGACAAACAAAGTGACGGAGTTCCCGCTAATATCCTGATTCGCCTTGTGACAGCCGCTCACAGGTGGCCGCACAGCGTAACATAGCATAACATTCCCGGCCCTTGAGATATGGAGGGCCTCGAGCTGACAGTGATAGTGTCCCACATTCAGGGGTTCTCAGCTTTGTACGTGTCACAGTCCCTGTCGGCAGAATTCTGATAGTCGTAACACGATGTGGTTTACAGATTGTTGTATAATAATGAGTGACAATAACAGTAGTAATAATAATAATAATAACAACACCCTGACTAGAGCAATCAGGTCGTTCAACTAGACTCAATTGTCTATTGTGATCAGATTTTCCCTCTCAACCAATGAAAATAACGTCGTAGTAGACGTGTGGTCAGGCATCTGCTACTGGGTGAAAACCTCACGTCGTGGACATCTCAGGGTCGAATTCCAGATCCTACTATCGGGGGATAAGAGGGATTCCAATATTAGAACCTGCCTTTTGTTTGTTTGTTTGTTGTTTTGTAGTGACTCAATGATCCTCTGGCCTCTTGGATAGGGAGGCCAGACATCTAGCCTTCTCGGATAAGAGCAAATATATTTTGGAAGTCCTGTGTGTACGTGTAAAGAAGCCCTGGCAGTTAAAAATCGGATGAAAAGTAGGCGCGGATACCGCTGCCTGGGCACAATACCAAATTTCTACCCATGAAAATTTTTCTCACCAAAAGCGGAACAGGCGGGAGATAATCCTACTATCTGAGATAATCCTACTATCTGAGATAATCCTACTATCCGAGATAATCCTACTTTCTGAGATAATCCTACTATCTGAGATAATCACACTTTCTTAGAAATGAAAGACTTTCTGCGAAATAAACGAAAAGGAAGTGACAGAGGCAGCCAAGCGTCACAATGAAAAAGAAAGGGAATAGCCAGGAGGGAAAGTTGGCTGAAGACTTTTGAAGTAAATCTAAAGGCAGACAGAATCACGCTGTAAACACGTGAACTCGATATCAATCGATAAATGAAAAGAGAGAGAGAGAGGCAAACAGGATATCGTCAGGGCTAAATCTGAACACCAGTCATCAGCCCTTACATACCTCCCCCCACCCCCCACCCCCACACACACACACAATCCTAAAAATAAAACCCCTTCATGCTCTCAAGCCCTAAGAGTAGTCTGCTGTAGACTATAAACTTTGAAATAGTTCACTTTGATTGATTTTTTTTTTTTAAATTTTTATTATTATATTTTTTAATCTGCTGATTATAACGAAAGTTGTGAAATGAAACTTTGCATATTCTCATACACATGTCAAAAAAAAAAAAAAAAAAGTTCTGAATCCAATTCTTAATCTGACAGACGTTTTGGCGATAGCGAATTCTGTTATTTGAGATATTATGAATCTGAGATTCTTGTTTATCTCTAGTCGTACATCGTGTTCACTGATGACACAGAATCGTGCTTCAAATTCACACTTAATGCAAGTGCACCGTATTTCAGAAACAAAAAGCGTAGCTTGTCAAAATGTAGAGCGAGTCACTTTGAATCTGGGTGTTGTGTGCACAGTGCTGCTGACGTCATTTGTTTATTACTGCACCATAGTGTGTTCTTAACCGTGGCGGCAGTGCTGACGTAAATGTTTTACACAATGCTTATATCGTACTTCTTAATCTGTGTTGCACAGTTGTGCATTCATGGGTCAAGTGTTAGAGTTGCGCCCCTTCCCCCATCCCAACTGATTGTCTATACATATACAGACATAATTACATTAGTCCTTCTGGATTTAACATAGATTCATTCTTTTGACACTGGTATTGCAGTGGTGTAAATGACAGTCATTACTTACTCGGAAAAAACGAAATGGCTCTGCGCTGCCATGGCAACGATTATAAACTTCCTGCTTGGTCATGAAAAAGAGATAATAAGACGGTTGTGTCTGCATTAAAAATACACCTGTTTTCCTGGAAGTCACTAACGGTAATCGATCTATAGAAAGCAGTGATGTCATCTTTCAAAAAGCACTCAGAATGGGGCCTTAGGGATTTTGGCGATGCCTTAGTTTGATACATTTCTAGCCCGAAATATTCATAAGCTGCCGTGTTTACTAGTACATAATAATTATCGTGTAACTGAGGAAGACAACAAATACAGTGTGTAAAACGGCTTACCCGCCAGTTCATTCTAACCTCATTGTGAACTTGTTGGACTCTTCTGATTAGAAAGATTTATAAATACTTGTAACTTAATCTAACACATTTATCTAATTTTGTGTTTTATGAATGAAATAAATTCTAAACATGAATGAACACTAACCATTTAGTTCCGACAGGAAAATTCACCAAGAATCAGATATCATGGTTTTCTTCCCATTCGCCGGGAAACTGGGGCGGGGCAGGCATTGATATAGCATCTATGTAATAATGTCGCTACTTTAGCCAAACAGTTGATACGGACACTGCTATGTAACAGTCTAACTTATGTTTCTCGAAATTCTGTTTACCTTTTCTCTGTTTACTTTGAAATCATCATCATCAAAATCATTTTATAAAAATATAATAGAATTGTCAGACCGGCAACTAGCAAAACAATTTAAGAAAAACAAATAACATAGAAATCTATAAACGACTTAACTGCGATGATCAAATCTGCCAAATTGTTTAGCCCGCTTGGCTCTTCGTCAGGGCAATAATGAAAACACATAAAATATAGCATGTTCAAATTAGAGGAAAACAATGGTAAAAAATTGACTTTTTCATACAACTGCCATGGCAGTGCCGCCATCTTGGATTTTGGCGTCCATAAATTGACTGTTTTTAAAATCTATCTCCTCCGCCAAATTTCAACAAAACTTGATAAAACTTGGTGGATATATTGTTTGATATAATATTAAACAAAATACATATTTTCAGTCCATTCCATGCAATACAAAATTTTCTATAAATTTTTGAAAATGCCATAGAGCCAAAATTCAAATTTCGCCATTTTTTTAAACTAAAAACCCAGTTTTCTCTAAAACTTATCGACCAAATTTAAAGCACATATGTAATCTTCTGGGTTTTATGGTGACAATAATGCATACCATATTTGGTTTGAATCAGTTTGGAAACAAAAAAGGTGATAGCAAAAAACTGTCAAAAAACTGGGTTTTGAGAAAAACACATTTAAATTTTTTTTCAGCGAAAAATTGAAATGAAGAGTTTTGTGTTCGGCTTTCAGCCTCGGAGCAGCTTTTTTACACATACTAGTCCTCTTTTCATGACTTCTGTGTCTCTTGTTGCCCGTTGTCTGGCTCTCTGGGCGTATCTTTTATCGAATTTTGCTCCCTACCCCCCACTTTTATATGAGCCACTTTTGGGTTCTTGAGGGCATCTGTGTGTTCCCCATATCATTTTTTAGTGGAAACCAAGAGTGTTTTACCTGTATTATGACATATAGTTGACAACTGAGCTGTTAGTAGCAGAAAGAAAGTAAGATTGCGCTATTTATAGGTAGAGGAAAGTCATTTTAGAACTTACATTGATAATTTGCCTGATCAGCAGTTTTTCTCATGTCATAATGGTCATCCAGTGTACATCCCTGGCACTGGAACACGTGATATTGCTTTGTGACCAACCCAAAAGTGAGCTGATGGCCTTCTTTCAGCCCTTAGTCAGCTTGCATTGTAGTTTTGGTGTGCTGAATGTACTACGCAGAGAGAGTGTGCAGTGTGGATACTGTAAAGATAGAGTGCCGCCGAGCCAAAGGCCATCCATGCAAACCGAGTTTGTGGTGGCTTGTTCCAGAATTAATCATCCTCTTGTGGGCACCGCGTGTGCAGAGGGTGACCCGGAGGGAGAGGTTGCTTTGCGTTCTCCCGTCTATGGCGGTGGCTAGGAAGCTGGCTCCTGGGAGTTGGAGCCCACAGCCTCCTGTTGGTGTCAAGCCAGCACCTCAGGGCTGAGTTTAATCGGGAACACCGGGCCGCACCTGCTACCATATGGCCCAGTGATCAAGGGAACTTATGCTCCTGACCAGCTCCTGAAGTTCGAAGGGTTCCCTGTCCTCAGGAGATGGGACTGCTCCACTGGAGCCGCCACCAACCACCCCAGCCGACGGGCGATTGCAGTTCTTGCTCCTGAGCCATGCATCTCACAGCACACACTGTGAGAGTCAGCACGGCCTTGCATGCTTCTTCCGACTTGGGCCAAGCAAGGTTGGTGGGGAATCCACTCATCTAATGGATTCCCCCGAAGACAAGCAGACGTGTGGGTGGAAATAATTTGGGGTTTTACCTTGGCTTTCCCCAATCCCCAGGGCCGTGTAAGCAGGGGCTCCCCGTTGGGAAAGTGCTAGGACGGTACTCATCATGAACCCTACCAAGATGGGGGAACCAATGGAAGTGTAACCCTCCTCCAAGGGCAACCTGTTTCCATCAGCTTAGCAGGATAAGAGCATATTCTGCCACACAGTTGCTACCACGTGAAAGTGGAAATCAGGGCTGGCCATAAGAACCCGCCTGGCCCGGCCTATAATGATGGCTCAGAGCGAGTCCCTGCTATCCATACGCCTTCTCTCGACAATTTCGACTGACAAACTCCGGAACAGCTACCTGAAGAGTCATCAAAGCAACTCATGATATTGCTAGGAGAGGTGGTATTCAAGTGCTTTTTGCGCCCTTTGTCTACATATAATCAAATCCCGATGATCTACGGCCTCATTTAGCAGTCGGGTGGAGCCAAATCCTGATTGTCAATACGTTAGGTCTAATGTTCAATGACCATTGGTCAAACACGATAGAATGGACTCAGCGACTTTTTTTATACCATTATAATATACGCAGAAAAAGCAGCACTTTCAAGAGCAAACAAAAGAGCAAAATCACATTCTTTGGGCAAAATCCATATTTCAGGACGCCCCCCACCTAACAAAATTGATAAGGACAACATCAGCATCTCTAGAAACAAAGCTATTCTAGCATGAATGATTTTCAGGTGACACGAAAAATGTATGATGCGAATAGAAAACAAAAAAAAAACAAAAAGTTCAGACAGTTAAAGTAATAGAGAAAACAGCGGTGTCAAATTCAAAGCTCATTGAAATTAAGAGAAGTGTTTAGGGGAGAGAGGGGCATCCTGATATGGATTTTGCTTAAAAAAAAATGTGATTTTACACTTTTTTTTTCTCTCTTTAAAAGCACTGCCTTTACTGACTATAAAAATGGTACAAAAAAAGTCGATAAGTCCATTTTAACGTGATTGACTCATGATCATTCAACGGTAGGCCTAACTTTCTGTCAACCAGGATTTGACTCCACCTCGCTGTTACATGCTGATTACATATCGGCAAACAGTGCATAAAACCCTTGATTATGACCGCCTCTAGCAATATCACGAGTTCCAGTGCCAGGGATGGACATTGGTTGACCACTCTGAGGTGAAAAAAAAAAACTGCTGACATCCAAATTATCAGTCATGGCATCACATCGGTGGCACTTTAGTTGTGCTGGGCCTGGCCCGAAACCACAAGCAGGGTCACAAGTATCAGGTTACCTGGCGGGCGCTGTACCGTGGCGGGAAAACAGACTGATTTATAGGGCTGTCTCTTCATTAAATTACTCCTTTATGTTAAGAAATGCAAGAATGATTCCTTTTCGACTGTACTAAGCTTAAGCGATTTTAATGTCTTGTGAAAAAAAACAGACCTCTAGCTTATATACTTTTGCCGGAAAACTCTACTGAAGTTGGGCTCATTTTCATCTCAATATGTAATTATGAGTGATACGTTCAATTACTGTTGATTATACAACCATGCCTCAGATCGAATTTTAGTTTCATGATGTTATAAACAATACCTCTATGCATATATGTGCCAAATGTCACCAAAAATAATGCCTCCACGGCAATTTTCATCCTTATGCAACTGTTTCTACCCATTCAAAAATTGATACTCCAGGGTCAAATGAATTTCTGTACGCATTATTACTTTTTTTTATCTTTCACCAAAATAAAGAAAACAATCACATAACATTTTCCATCAACACTGTTGATTACTTTGATGAGTTCACATTCAATTATAAACACGATCTCGTACTTTCCTCCCATAGATATAGATTACATGTGTGAGACAAAGAATCAATCCTGATCCAATAACTCCCGTTTGGTGGTCTTTCCTTTGGTTGATTTAGTTGGAACTGTTACACTAAGCATTAGGCTGACTTGATGAAGAAGTGAATTCATTATGAACCTCAATTTCTCCAAATCATTATGAATGCCACTGGCCCATTTTTCAAGCTTTGATTTTAACTGGTAGCTGTTTTTTGTACCATGCTCTTTACTCTTTGTAAGGTTAAGAGGTTGTCTCTTTGTTTTGCACCTCACAATTCTTCAGCGGGCATCAGCCTTTAGTTTGTGATTTTGTTATTTTATTAAAAAAAATTTTTTTTTGATGGCAAACGTGAACAACTCTTCTTCATCATTTGTCAGAGGCCTATCTTTAACTTTATTATGATTGTCATCAGTTGTGGTGTACTGGTATAACTGATTAATGTGTGGTGATGTTGTACATTCACATGTGAGAGTGGAAGGTTTCAGAAATTTTGAGGGTGTTGAATAATTGATGGGAATGAAAAACAGAATGAGGTACTGTAACATTTATTAAAATGGTACAAGTACAAGTGTTTTCCCTCACCCGATATTTTTTCAGTGCTCTCTGCACCATTCAACACTGTTATATTTTTCACTCTGCAGTGTTCTGTTTCCTTGTGACACAACCTAGACTCTGTTGTGCACCATGAGTGCACACGGAACAGGGTTGAGATGTTTTTCAAATATCAAAAGCACACCAGATATCATATTCAGCTAGTTCTTTGGCACTTTATATGCAACAGTGCTTTGTCTCCATTTGACATCTCTAATAGAGAAGAGACAAGTTTGGCATATATACTTAAAGTGGGTCCCATCTTCGTCTTCTCTTATATCAATGGTAAAACAAAATTTATGTCCTTTTTCACTGTTTCACACATACAGTTTCTTCTTCTTTTTTTTTATGTGCATATTTCTTTGTTCTGAGTCACATTTTTCTTTTCTGTACTTCATTCAATATAGCCCTGTATGTGTCCAATGAATGTTCTTCCATTGTAAGCACACGGGAAGGATATCAAACGCCATTCGATTTGGGGCCCGTTAGAGAAAATTTTGTCTTGATAAGCACAGGTGGTGATATTCACACCACTATAGTTTTAAAAGTAATGGTGACGAGGAAATGAAATTTGGAGGATTAAGAGTTTACATGTAGAAGATGACAATCATTCAAAAAACTGAAGAGTCACTGCACGTGAAATTTGAGATATAATTAATTATCTAACTAATTAGAGGCAGAAATGTAGGTTTCTATGCATAGTTTTCAAACATCCATATCACTCACACTAACAATCATAGAGACATGGGATTGCCATCATTCTAAAGATCTTAAACTAAACTTTGAAATGAATTCTATAAGATTCTGGAGGAATTAGAACCAGACTTATAAGGCTTTAAAGCTGATCAATTTATGAGTCACAGAAAGAATTTGCTGGTACGCTGGCGTTCCGTTTGTTGAGCCCATGACAGGTGGGCGGGGAGGACGATTAATGGCCTTGCAGCCCGAACTAAAAGTCACAATTTTGGGGGTTTTGTGACGCTGTGCAGTGTAAACGTTCTAAAATGAATTTCCCTGCCCTATTTATAGAAAAAATTTTGTTTCTTTTCTACTAGTAAGAGCTCAGTTGTTGACTATATATTATAGTAAAGGTCAAAACACTCTTGGACAGCACTAAAAAAAGATATGAGGGACACATAGAGGCCCTCAAGAACTGGAAAGTGACTCTATGGGAGCCCTTATAATGATAGGGGGTAGGGAGCAAAATTTGAGAAAAGATATGCCCAGAACACCAAAAAATGGCAACGAAAGATACAGAAGTCATGAAAAGAGGGCTAGAGTGTAAAAAAAGGCTGTTTCGAGGCTGAAAGCTGAAAAAAAAAAACCCTCTTTATGTGAATTTTTTTCTGAAAAAAAAAAACAATGCATTTTTCTCAAATTCCAGTTCTTTGCTATCTACTTTTTTGTTTCGGAACCAATTCTACCAAATTCGGTAAACATTATTTTCACCACAAAACCAGAAAAAAAAACAACGTATATATGCACATTAAATTTAATCAGTAAGTTTTAGAGAAAAATTGGTTTCTAGTTTGAAAAAAATGTGAAATTTGAATTTTCACTACATGGCATTTTCAAAATTTCTAGAAAATGTTCTATTGCATAGAAAAGGCTGAAAATTTGTAACTTTTTATATATTATGTCAAACAATATGTTTACCACGTTTTATTAAGTTTTGTTGAAATTTGGCTGACTAGATAGATTTTAAAGTCAGTCAATTTCAGGTCTCCAAATCCAAGATGGTGGAGTTGCCACAGCAACCATATGAAAAAGTCAATTTTTTTTTTTACTGTCTTCCTCTAATTTGAACATGCTGAATTTGATGGAAACGGTTAAAATAGCCTAGCTTTAATAATAAAAAAAAATCATCTCCAGGACGTGCTGCCTCCTTAAAACAAGAAAATAATGAAAATAATAGTCTTTTATTTTTGTTTGTTTTCTTTTTCAATAATTTTTGTTTTTCGATCATATTAATTCTATTTAATGCTTAAACTTTTACAGTAAGTGTCATAAACAACGATGGACTTTCAGATATCATACATTTCCTTTTGCAATCTTAAGTACCAGTACAAATGAAGATAAAATCCATGTTCGAAATCATGATTTTGATAAGATATGTCTTGCAACCAAGGCAAATGGAAGTCACACCGAGCAATGAAGATATCGGCCGTTTTTGGTTATTTTAACCACTTTCCGACTAAGATACTAAATTTTTTTTTTTTTTCACAAAATGACAAGTTAACCTCATTTAAAATGAAAAAAAAAATATTTTGATATCATAGTCGGAAAATAGTAAAAAAACGGTCAAAAACGGTTGTGACTTGAACTCACCTGGTGAGACTTGTGACTCATTTGCCCTGGGTGCAAACATATTGCAAATGTCTTATTTGGTGGAAACAAACCCTCACAGACTCGAAGACAGAACGTGAATGCAATGTTCAAGACTATCAACCTGACATCAGAGGCTGTGTAGAAAATCTCCTGAGACTGAAAAAATGTTGGAAGTTGCAGTTGAAGCCCTGGGGCTACACAAGGAGCAAAGAGGATTGAGGGAGACTAAGCTTACTTGTTGGATTGGCTAGCAGAGGACATCCCTTTGTGTTTCCTGCTTGCTTGAGATGACAGACTGCAGTGGCCATGGCATCAATATGTGTGATATTTGGTGCATTGAACAGAGTTGCCAATCCTCCATCAGTTACTTTTGTACAACCATTAATGTTAACCTGTTTGAACATAAGAAATATGAAACTGTAAACATCAAAACAAAAACATAAACAAACAACATCCCTTCTGAGTTCACTGAATAACTTGCTTTATTTCTAATAAGCAAACATCAGATCAAGTAATTTCTCAGCATTTTCAATAATTGTTTTCAAAAGACAATTTTACACTATTTGTTCTAAAAATTCTTCTAAAATGTAAAAGTGAAAGACAGTTTTTTCTGCATCACTATGGCAATCAATGGTCGCAAATTAACATCTAACTGCAACATGCCCTGCCGGTAGTCTCAATTTATTTACTTTGTCACTTCTGTTTTAATAATGGCTGGAAAAAACTTAGCGGGGCATCATTTCAGATGAACTTATATGAATGACCACATCAAAAGAATAACACTTCATCTTCTTCATCGTATCATATTTTTAAATAACAATAATAATTGTGTTTAATCAATTCTCTTCCAAAATGTAAGAATTCCCATACATATATTAAGCTATTAAATATCTGACTCATATGAACAACACTTTATGGATAATTCATTTTCTTTAATATTTTGGTCTTGCCTTTGGCATTAGTCATACCTGGACACTGTGAGTATTTTCAGATAGGCCTTGAACAAGCCAGTGCAGGCCTACATCAGTCAGTATACTACAACCCTCAAGGGAGACTCTGATAATTTTTGAAAGGCTTTCCTGGATCAGGACAGATTGAAATAAAAGAAAGTGTCAATCATGTCATAACTAAATCTAAAATTACTTATGTCATGGACTGTGACAATCCTACATTGACTATATAATAAATGATTTCTGATAATGGCACATATTAGGACTTATTGCTGCCAGTTGACATATAAGGGCATTCTTGACCATGAAGCTATCAGATGATAGATCATGAGAGTTATCAGATAATGTTATTAATAAAGAAACCTGCCAACTGAATTATGCATTAAATCAATAAAAACACAATGACTAACTCATTAAATGACTTGTGGATTAGTTTGTTTCTCTCACATCTTAAAAATGCTGAGAATGACTATGCCATTTACATACATCACTGACAATATATTTCCCCTGGCCCTCTCCATATCCTATCACTTCTCCAGAACAGCGGAACTGGTCAATCAAAATGAAGGGGTATATCTAAGAGCACGATTATTTCATGCTGGGTCATGCTTCCATCTCTTTTCATCTTGGCTGTAATCACAGTGGACAGAGCCAGATTTGACCATCTTGTAAACTTGAAAGTATAACTGCTTTAATGGAGGTATAGTTTGAGAACTAAACAAACTATTTGAATTGTAAATTTAATACACAGATGAGCTGCTTTTGCTGTTATTCATATAGATCAATAAGCTGCTCTCAGTCTAAGAAATTTGTCTATCTGTAAATTTGATAATCTATTGAACAGGCTCTATGGTTGGGAGCATCTGACCGGTCAGCAGGAAAGAAATGAAATGAAAAAGCTGTTTTTGTTTGTTTGTTTTTTTAGCCTCTAGACAGACTAAATGCACTTCAGAGAAATTCATATGTTGGTATAGTCAGTTAATCTCTTGTTTTTAGATTTCCTATGTAAATGTGGAATGCTGTACCAAACTTATTAAATATTATTTTTTCCAGACATTTGAAAGATTGATCTATTTTTTTCTGCAGCTGCTAAATAATAAGCATTTCACAAAGCAGGGATGATAAAAAAAGGCCAAACTTATTACAATATATTATTACAACACCATCATAAGTTGTGCAATACTGCATGTTACCAGTGTGCTGAATGGTTGTAAGACAAGCTCCCCTTCTATGGTGTGGTATAAAGAAATGGTTTTACTTTGCTCCTGACTGTGTAACTCTCCTACAATCATAGGTTAGAACGTGGGTATGAGAAAAATATTGAAAACACATCCAGTTTGTGAGAATTTCCACACTGCATTAAAATACAATAATAATCTTGCTGCCTCAGGATATCTATATGAACATGTAATATATGAAGATGTGTTCAAACACTACTTGTTGTCACTTCTGCTTCAAACGCAATTATAACTTTTAAAACAGCAGAGCATACTACATGCCTCAAATCGTGGACTCAATAACAATAAACAGAGTTTGCATTAATCAGCATCTTACTTTTCCCATTGTTTGAACCAATGTTTTGATGGCTGCATCAGTGATGTATCCTTCCATGCCAAAGTCAATTGTTTTGAGTTCAACATTTTTTTCTTTCGCTTTATTCTGTACATCCTGTGAACAATATTGGTAGAAGTACTGAGTGACATGTTTAATTTAAAATTCTGGCATAAACCAGTGCGCAATGAACTAATTAATTTAATCTGCAGACACTGTCTTTAAATAGTTACAGTACAAAAAAAAAAAACCTCAAGGAACAAATTTATTACTCAATGTTGCTAAAGTGCAGTGGAACCAAAATAAAGCTAGAGTATGGGAGAAAACTGTATCAAAATCATTTTTGTATTGAATTTCATTACTTTTCTTTTAATGAGATAAGATCACTCAAGACAATTTCAGACAATACTGTGTTACTGTTGGCCAGACAAATGAGATTATGTAACACAGAACATGTTCCTTAATTCCATGTCTTTAAACAGATTTTCATAATTATTCAAAGCATGTAAAGAGCTCTATTTGCCTGAAAATGCAGAAATGTTCCACATCCTTCAAAATAAAAAGCTGAGTTGTAAATGACATGGGACTCCGGGGGACGCAGTGGCTCAATGGGTATGGCGTCTGCTCGTGGAGCAAAACACGCGGGTTCTGCATCGGGGGATGACAGAACACGAAGATCGAAAACCCGCATTTTTTCAGTGACTCAACGGTCCCCT
>JBCAUA010343064.1:0-18859 GCA_038406235.1 Peronia verruculata | reverse complement strand
TCTATCTATCTATCTATCTATCTATCTATCTATCTATCTATCTATCTATCTATCTATCTATCTATCTATCCATCCATGACGTTAGTTCCAAATAAGTTCCTCAGTCTGTTTGTCTATTCTTCCCTCTGTCTGCCTACCTGCTTGTCTGTCTGTCTGTCTGTCTATCTATCTATTGTACTAGTTCGCTAGCTGTCCGTTTCCACCCATCCTTCCTTCCATCCATCCACCCATCATTTCCATGCATTCATTCATCCATCTTTCCATCCATCTATCCATCCACCCATCCATTTATCCATCCATCCATCCATCCGTCCATCCATCTCCAACCATTCTTACCTTATTCCTTCCATCCACCTATCCAGGTAGTCCAATGCTATATTCAATGGACAAACCATTCGTTACCAGTACCAATACGCCAGCTGGCATATTTTGACCGGGTCCACATACCAGCGGGTCAGGAAGTGAGTCCAAAATTCACCATCTCCGCCCACTCCTGGGCCTACTGGCAAGACGGGGACTGGATTACAAATCCAGGTGGGTACAGGGTGTCCCCGAGGAGGTGGAGCAAAGGTTATCGTCATGTCACGATTCTCTTGCTTTGCATAAACAGCAACCCACATCTATCTTTATTTCCACTGACTGAGTGATTCATTGATCGAGTAATCGATTCAATGTTTGATTTATTGCTAGAGTGTCTAGTGGATTGATTGTTTGATTGAGTGATTGATTGACTGGTTGAGTGAGTGAATGAGTTGTGTGAGTGAGTGAGCAAATGAGTGAGTGAGTGAATGATTGAGTGAGTCAGTGAGTGAGTGAACGTGTGAGTGAGTAGTATGAGTGATTGAGTGAATGAGTGAGTGAGTCAGTCAGTGAGTGAGTGAGTCAGTCAGTCAGTCAATCAGTGAGTCAGTGAGTCACTGAGTGCATGGGTGAGTGAGTGAGAGAATTTTGGGTGGGTGAGTGCATTTTACTGATTGATTACTATAAATACGTAAGTCTTCTTTCTTCTCAATGAATCTCTTCAATTCATCCTCATTTGTTCTGTCTTTCCCTGTCTCCTCAGGGACGATCCTCCTGACATGCGGAGGACAGCAGCCCAATCAGACTAGGGCAGTTCCCTCCAACATTGTCACGGTAGAGATGAGCTTCACTCCATCCCCCAGTACCAGTACCAGTACTGACACATGGAGACATCCAGTTATCACCAGAAGTAAGAGCACAAAACGGGACTTCTAATCACAAGAAATGTCTCAAACATCAATCAACAGGGTTATTATAATGATTTATCCATAATTCACTGTGTTTCATTTATCTACTTATTTACAATTTCATTTATTTATCTGTCTACCATATTTACTAGTACCTTTAAATGTGTTTTATTTATTTACAGGTATTTATTTAATTATTTATTTTATTTTATTTCATTTGATTATATTTTCTTGTTTTTTTGCTTTAATTTTCACTAATTTGTTTTTTGTAAATTTCATTACCTTTCATTTCATAATGAGATTTTTTTAAAAGTTGTCAAGAGACCTGGTTTGTGATTAACCAGATACGTATCGATGTCATTGTTATATAACCTACACAATATTTCTTTAACAATAAACAGTTGCCAGATGCGATGATCAATTTCTGACCATGTGCTCAAGACTTGGTGATCAAAATGTTGATTTTTAAATGAAGCCTTCAACAAAAATTGTAGCTAGTATATCCTATTTTACATAATTTGTCTCCAGATCGAAAAGTCAAAAAAAGAAAAATAAACATAAGAGTGATTTAAACTTCAGAATTTAAGTGCAAGTGTCAAAAACAGCGTAAAATGTAAAACTGAATGTTGGACGAACTGTCGTATTAAATATTTATTATTTAAAGAACAGAATGTAAGCCCAGAAACAAATAAAAAAATGTTTTTTCAGATAAATTTGCAAAAATGTATTTTATTAAAGCACTTTTTCATTCTTGGATATCCAAATTAAAATTGCATGCTATGCTTTATTCCTCCTGTATAATTTTTTTCAATTAGATGAAATGATTTTGATGATCAATCTTTTAGATGATGAGAAGTAATATTTTTGCTTCACTGTTATTTATTCAACACTCCTTGTTTTTCACAAATGGAAGTAATAAAGCCAGTCAAGAACATTCCCTGATAGACACAAGAGAAGGGTAACATTCAGAGATAGATTTTTTTAATCAGTTTTGGTTGGAGAATTCAAATACCTGTGATTACAGTCATAGAAATAAATAATCTGACTTAGTGGAAAAGAAATAAGCAGAAACAATTGTAGAAGAGGAAAAATTCATGCAACAAACGTATACATTATTACGAGACGCAACACAATGATATCAGGATCTCGTCAAATTTTAAGCGTATGGAGTTGTTGGTATCACTTTAAAGATTATTCGTTTCCATTTCCGTATGTGAACAATATTTTTGTTCTATCTTAAGTAATGGTCAAGATATTGACAATTAAAGACGATGAGGGAGACCTGTTGCTGCAGCTGAATGTAATGAGAAAATGGCCGATCAGTTTTGTTAATCTTTATTTATCCTTGTTAGGCCATGCCACTAATTTACAACTTTTGTACTTTAACTCAATCAATTTCAGCAAATTTAGCTCTGAAATGCATTCCTAGATCGGTATAGACAGGTTCTGTGAACAACAACAACAAAAAAAAAAATGCCCTAAAAATTTGTTCATAGCTGAAAAAACACATAATGTCTCCGATCGCCACAGTTTGGCGAGTGCTTGATTTCATCGTGTCACGTCTCATAAACAGATGCAATAATCTGTCAAGAACAAAACAGCCAAACAACAACAACAATGACAACAAAAAGACTAAAAAAAAACTGTCTTCAGTAATAGATTCATCTCATACTATTTTCACACTTTCTGAAAATAACCAAACTCATATTAAGCATTTTTTCTTTTTGTCCAATGAGATTTTATTTGGTCATGGCAGTCACAAGAAATCACCACAGGACAGACACAGTTTATTGTCACAGCGATTGGTTACATGGTAGGATGTCAAAATTATTCCATTTCATTAATTTATAATGATATACAGTGACGTCCATCAGACCACAGTATGACTGATGTTATTACAAAAAGTAGTAAGATACAGAAGAAAAAGAAAAATGTGGCCAAATCAAATTGTATACATATATAATATGGCCAATCTACAACTCAAGAAAACCCATAGTTGGTGCGGAGGGAGAAGGAAAAAATAAAAACTCAAATGGCAATAAGGCAAAGAGACAAATCAACTCAGTAAAGAAACAAAAGATGTCAGTGGGGCTATTTCTATGTTGGCAGGGATTTCAGTAAAACATTAATAAATACAGAAAAGTCAATAGACTATACTCAAAACCTGGAGATGAATTCACATTTCTTGAGTGAAAATAACTTTGGTTTTTTTTTTCATATTTGCAGATAACCAACACATTGGTGGTTAAAATAGGAGTTCAGATTTGACTTTGGTAAAAAGGTTGAAATGGTTCAATGGACTTTGAGATATCTACTTAAAATGAGGATCATATTGTGTTGAACCTGTTGCTTGGACATTGTTTTCAGATCACAGGCTCTCGCCACTTATCAAATTCAAAGTCGGTAAACCTGTTGCAAAATGTCTACCTTTCTCTCGGTAGAAGAGTGGTCCAATTTATCAGATAGGCACCATACAAAACAAGAGTGAGCTTGGTCTTTGCAGGCCTTCGGAATTTTTTCAATATCACAGACTGTTTTTTGGTTATTTGACTAGTTGAAAAAAATGAAGGGGCAGGTATATTTGTGGCACAACAAAAAGAAACATTGGACTGCCTGGATTTGTCTGAACAGTCTCTAGAACTGTTTAAAAAAACTCAGCATGCTTCCCTGGTGGGACTTATTTTATTTTGTGATGTTTGTAACATATAACAGCTGTATAAAGTCTGTCAGGCTACAATAATGACATCTATAGAAAAGAGGCAAAGTCCAATACACATGTGTGTTTTAATAATTCTGTTCTTTGGAAAATCTGATCATCTTACACCTCATGCTTTGGGCTTTTAAATTCCCATGTCTTTACTACACACATGTAAATAGACATTTGAGTCTAGTAAATGTTAACCTCTCGAGAAAAAAAAACAAAAAAACAAATATGACTTCAAACAAGGCTGATTTTACCCAGAAAAAAGACTGCCATCACTGATTGATTTGAAACATGACTTCACTCCAAGTGAGTTGACTTTACTAGGAGTCACTGCAATCAATTATGTTAGGACACATATACATCTACATGTATTTCCCCAAACACTGATAATGAAATTCCATAGACGTCGCTTATACATGAATTTCTACCAAACAGAATTAACCAACTAATTACGAAGAATATATAGTTTATAAAATACAACAGGTGTAATTTTACTTGTATCTATTCGTCAAGAGCATGATAATAATGAATGATAATGATATTAAAAGTCTTTGTGCCCATCAGAAAACATAAGAGCTGGAAGTCAAATTTAAGAGCAAATTACATGTCAGTACTACGGAATGCGAGAATCTGCTGAGTAAATGGAATGGTTGGACAAAAAATAAGATAAAAATTTCTTTGCTTTATTCAACAATTTTTTGAGGGGGGTTACACTCATAGAGAAAAAAAAAAAAAATGATCGGACTTTATGGAAAAGAACTAAGAAGAAACAATTGTAAAAGAAGAAAAAAGTCATGCAAGAAACAATAAAAAAACTTGAACAAAATGAAATGAAATCTGAAAATCAATGGAACAAAAAAAAAAGAAAGCATCTGCAGCAAATACACAATGAATGCACTGATCCCCTGCGTTTGAAATAAATGCGTAACAAAAATATCAGCCTGTATAATATATATGAACAACAGAACCCAAATAAAATGATGAAAAATGTTGATTTTTTTCTGACCAAATAATGGATTAACATGATTCTCGGTAGCACTGGTAATTCTATCTTGTGATATACATAAAAAATGACACAACGCATTTAAAATACTCAGGAGTCGGTGTAAGATAAATTCCCGAATGGATAAAATTCTCTTTCAGTTAACAGTAAAAGGGATGCCATTCCAAGATTTCTAACATGATGTAAGTCATAAGGAGGGGCAGTGCCCTCCCCTGAAGCTGAATTAAAAAAACAACAAAAAACAATCAATATAATTTGTACCTCTTATTTTTCAATCTGAACCACAAACTTTCCAGAAAATAATGACATTTTAGCACTCCTGGGCAAAAGTGGAAATCTTCTAAAAAGCGAAAGAATGGCAACTCTGAGTAGACATATGCTAAACTGCCACTATTTCCACAACAATCCCTGACAAATGTTTGAGATGAATAAACTTTGCACAGGAAAATCATGTACCTATGGAGCCTTCAAGTTTATGAGAAATCCGCTGTTTTAATGGAGATTTCTGCAAGGCTCCCCTCTGACACACAGCCTGCCTCAAAAAAAAAAATAAACCGAAAAACTTGAAATATTCACACTGACAGATACCCCACAGCAGGACATAGGAAACTAACAATAACAAACAAAAAACCACAGCTCACCAGCAAACAAGTCGAATGACTGATATACTAATTATCGTGCTATGATACTGCAAGTTACCATTATCAGACAGGATTGTCATTCTTTAAGAAATGAAATTACCATAGCATTTCTGACCTGTCATTGTTACTGTGTTTTTTTCACATCAAATCACATAGAAATCGAAATACAACCAAGATTAAATGTGGACTAGACTAATAATATTTAAATAATACTTTAATGAAAAATGCTCTACTCACAGAGCAGTTTGTGTACTGGCCTACCCCAATATGTTTAACAAGAAAAAAAGAGATCCAAAACTTTTGCAGGGCAAAATTTGGGATTAAGTTTTTCATTCACATATTACATAACACCTTTTTCAGATAATCTATATATGAACACAGTTTATTAATGCCTCTAATATGCTACTGCCTCAGTTCACAACTGTTCTATCTCCTCTTTTTGTACTACTAAGAAATCATGCTATGATGTTCTCATTCTACATTTAATGTTCAATATCCACAGTTAAACATAATCATAAAGTGTGGCTTGCGTAGTCCAGGTGCATACTCAGCCTAAATTAGGAAACGTGGCGTAAGCTTAGCATAATCTATCGATGCACATAGTGCTGATTTTTCCGGAAATTGGAGATTTGTGAATGGAGGTGACGATATTGCGAACTCTTCTCTGATCTATCTGTTTGCCTTTCAAATCATGTACCAGACACTTTCAAATCATTATAAATGTGTACACGTATATAACATTATGTACCGTGCACATGCTACTGAGCATTTTCAGACCAAAATTATCGTACCAGATTTTGATTTATCTGGTTTTGATTCTCTTATACTAAACAACTGACCAAACTATAAGAAAAAAATATCTTGTCAATGAAAGATCTGAGATCGTTGGGTGGTGGAGTAGATTTTGTGCAATTTCAGCAGATCAGATGTGATATCAGATCTCTATTACAGAAACTCTCACAGCTTTCCTGTTTGTATATTTTATATGTATATCATATATGTATGAAATCTTATTCATAAAAATAAATTGAGTTCAAAGAAAATCTGCACTGCAAATGAGCTGCGACGCTGGTCAATTTTTAAGCATACACTAATCACTGACACATTAAAGCTTGTTCAGTTCCCTTTCCTTTGATGAAAAATCTTTGTTTTCACCTCAAGTAGAAGTCAAGATATGGCAATTAAGGAGTATGGAAGTGAGCTGCTGCTGCAGCAGAATTTAGCCAAAAAATGTTCGATCAGTTTTGCTAATCCAAATTAATCCATCCTCATTGAGTTCATATAAAAAAAAAATTACAATTTTTAGATCTTCCCTCAACATTAACTCTTAAATACATTTTATAATTGACATAAAAGGCATCTGCATGCTTTTATAAAAATGCTTACAAAATTTACTTGTTTAAAAAAAAAACCTCATAAATTAACTGATCACCTAATTTTGACCAGCACCTGCTTTGCACACTTCTAAAAAAATGCTTTAAAAATTCGCTTGTCGTTTATAAAAAGTCATGAATTAACCAGTTACCTAATTTTGACCAGCACCTGATTTGCACACTTCTAAAAAAAAAATGCTTTAAAAATTCACTTGTCGTTTATAAAAACTCATGAATTAACCAATTACCTAATTTTGACCAGCACCTGATTTGCATGCTTCTGAAAAAAAATGCTTTAAAAATTTACTTGTTGTTAAAAAAAAAGTCATGAATGTGCCAGTCACATCGTTTTTGACGAGCGCCTCATTCCATTATGTCAGTTTGAAATCCTGTAGAGGAAAACGGTAAGAAATGTCCCTATCTCCAACGTGTACAGAGCCAACCATTATATTCCACATGAGTAACATATGCACAACCACAATTTATGTCGTTAAAAGAAATATATATTTGAGACAAGACACTGCAATAAAACTACAGTAAAAATAAATAAAATAAATGAATACATAAATAGGCTGAGGGAAAAAAAAAAAAACACCTTTGAAGACAGAAATGGTAAAATAAAAGCTCAGTGAATCATCACAATCAAAACCTCTGTAAAAATCAAACAGAGCACTTTACTATGTATAGAACATTGCTGATTAGTTCCATGGAAAAAAATATATATATATATTGAACATTGTGTAGTTTGTAATTTAAAAAAAAAAAAAAAATTAATTAAAGAAAAATCATAATAATTTACTACTCTGGATAAATGAACTGTATTATGCATGCAAACGATAAATAATTAATATAAAGTTTTTGACAATTATTGCACTTTGATGATTTTAAACATTTCTGATACTAACTATCAGAGTCACATTTCACTATATTTGACTCTTTGCAAAGCATAATTGCTATGGTAACAGATCTGAATATTCAAAACATGCTTTGTGGGCAAAGCTTAATATGGGGCTCCCATAGTGAAGGGCTCGACTTGATAATGTGACTCAGACAATGGCATGGTCTGGCCTGGCCTTACAAGAAGGGGAAATGCAAATGTTACTAAGTGATCCCATTCGACTTTGAGAGAACTGAAGTTTTTGACTACATCCTCTGTGTTTCCTTGCCGATATAACTGCATTTTGGAGATATGTCTTGTGCCCGGAGCAAGTGAGTCACAAGTCATTCAGGGCGATCGCAAGTTTCAGCCGTTTTTAACTATTTCCCAACTCATATACCAATTTTTTTCTTTTCAGGATAGAAAAGATTGTATTTTCATTTTGGGGAATACAAATAAAAATTTTAGAATCTCAGTCGGAAAATAGTTATAAAGGGCCGCAACTTGAAATTTCCCTGATCAACTTCCGATGCATTTGCCCTGGGTGCAAGACATTTTCTTATTTATATTTTAGCTTGCAACTTTGGACCATGCAGAATGGACAGCACAGACTAGCTTTGTACAGTTACAGTCTAATACGCCTTTCAGCCACCTGTCAAGGACGGCTATCTAGTTAGCCTGGAAACGGAGTATAAAAGGAAAAAAAATGAAAAAAGGGAAAAGAAAAAATAGATCTACCATCACTTGCATTTCCAATCCTCATCTGGTTCTGTTGCCATGACGACAGGGTAAACTGGCCTGACCCCTGACCTCTGAACACAACCATTACTGGGCGCTTTAACACTGATAACTCTAAAGATAAACTGGCTTGACCATGGTGAAATATCAATAAAACAGTCTCACTCTTCTTCATGAAGGTGGTATAAGAAATAGGATATATGACAGGTGGAAGGCTTGGTGAACTGGCAGAGAAACAATTAACCAACTATGCTCTCAAATGATTTATATCCTCAACCAAAACGAATACATCATGTAAACATACAAACAAAACAAAACCAAAAAAAAAAAAAAAGATCATAAAGCTTCAGGTGACTGACTAAAGAAAAATGCACTGAGCAAAGAGCATTATCACACATCGTACTGTATATCTGGGGTGAAGATACAATAGAACATCAGAATATCATAAAAGTAAAGTAGTTCATATTGTCACGCAACGTAGTGTGCTATTCTAGAGAGCAAAACTGAAAAAACTCATATATCAGGAGGAAGGGAGCATGCAGATCAATGAGCTTGAGATATAACATGGTATTTATATTACATGTATATATATATAATATATATGAACTGGAATTTGTAAAAAAAAAAAAAAAAACTTGTGGATTGCTTATGGCAGCTCAATAAATCAGATCGAATTATCCCTTTCTGGGAATGTCTTTTTAGTTTTCCCAGTATTCTATGAGGTGGTCAATCTGATTTCCCAAAAAATAACTTTCTATTTCTTCCCCAGCCATTGTGCCTCACATTTATTTCCACTTTGGGTTTAATTTTCTTTCTGTGATCAAGTTTTCCAAAAACTGAGTTCAAACCAATTCCATGTTCAAGTTTCTGCATGACTGTATTTCAAGTGAGTAAATGGAGGATTTTCTAAGTGTTATTTTTTGTTCATTCATATCATTATTTGTCTGATAAAAACCTGATTTCTTCCATGACCTGAACGGTTCACTTTCAGGAGAGACAAAAATACTGTTTCCATGTTGTATCTTGTTGTTATGGAGAGAAGGTTGTAACAGTAATTATTCAACTTTGTTGTTTCATTGGCATATGTATCACTTTACTTTATGTGCTACAGACTGGGCCAGAAAAATGAAAAGGGTATAATTTTGAAGTTATGGGGTTTTATCAGAATAGCAAGGATATGGCAATATCATTTTGAAGAACTCCGAACAAATTATCTCTATGCTCTGGTATGTGGACGTGTGACCTGCGCACTGCTGTAATTCAAAGGAAGAGTTGGAATACATGTACTGCTCCTTCACTTCCAGGGCAATATCAGGAAGAAATGAACTAAAACTCAATTTAACTTAGATTCTACTGGTTGGAAACCAGCCTTTACATTTAGTGTGGCAGATAATACAGCACTTGCCAGCTTTGAACTGGTGGTTTCAGTCTCAGTGAAATTTGATTTTTTATTATACATATGAAACCTTTCTAAAAAAAACCCCAGCTAGTTCACATCTGGAAAATGTCATCCCCACTACTTACTGTCCTCTGATGTGAATGGGTCTCTACTCTATAAAAAGACAGTTTGTGTTAGACTCAAATCAATATTTAAAAGATGTTTGCACAAGCTCAATTTCTCATGAAACATAATGAGTAAACATGTATTGACATAATTATATTATCATATGAAATGAGCTTTCTTTGTGTTTACCTTGCATACACATATTGGTTGAGAGAACTTCTACATGTAAGACATTTGCTATGAGGTGTAATGTACAGATCATTGCTCTTACTGTAGTTACCTCTGTCTTGTTCGCATTTGAGCATTCCATGAAACATGCATTCGTAAAGCTCTAAACAAGTAAGTCCAGAAAAGTGGGTCATCTCCTCTATAAATATCAAATCTGTGGAACCAAAGAAAGTTACACTTTTTGTCAGGTGGACAAAATGCGTGATTCACAATTCCTCTTCGATTTATTAACCTTTTTGTCTCTCCTGAGAAATTCACCTCTGTGGACTTACGTGTTAGAGACTTACAGTGACGGATTTCTAAAGACATTGTAAATCACATCCCTAACCTAACCACAAATTGAGTGCCTTCATCAAGATGTGTATTTAATCACATAACAACATCAAAAGGTTATAATTCCTATCACAAGAAGACTGAAGTCACCAGGAATGTTACCCCGAGCAGGATTGTTCACTTTGAAATAAGTTTTCCACTAACCTCAACAGCATAGCATACAACTTACAGAACAGCGTGTCGTGTACATGTACTCAATGCTGGAAACAAGATAAATAAACTGATATTTTTCCTTCGCCCAAATTGTTTAAAAAAAATGGCAAACTCTTGTCACAAATAATCAAAATTAAAGCATACTTGTATATTTATCGGGACATTTGCAAACACACACTTCAAAGTGAAATAACTCTTGGAAGGGCTGAGGCAAATATCTGCAAACTCCATAAATTTTACGGCCAAACAGCACAACATATAATGAGAACATAAAAATAATATGTCGAACAAATGTTTTCACACATACGACTGTATCACTTTCCCATTAGGGAAATAAATATATTATGACAAAAACACTGGAATCCTGTATATATTGTTTTCTCTTTAACCATTTCATTGCCATATCAATTTCACAATCCTGCACTAAACAGTGAAGATGCAGTCGGTCTCTTCCCTGCTCAGGCCAATGCTACCTCCAGCTCTATTTAATCCCACCCATTGTGTATAAGCCAGCTGGCACCTGTCATCTCTTTTCCCACAAGCAAATGGAAGGGTCAACCGTTACATGAAGAAACAGATAACATTCCCCATTATCCTCTCTCCGTTTGTCATTTGCTTCTGCACCTGCCCGGCCACACAAGTAACCATGCATTGCTTGCTAACATCAGCGATTGAAGATTTCTCAATCTGTGTCTGAGGAACTTCTTTATACAACAGGAAAACTCTGTCTCAATTAAATCACACAGTCATCACACAAAAATGAACATGTTTTTATTGATCGAAGATGAAAATAAGAAAGGAAACTTACATCTCCTTACAATCTGAGATGGATATTAAGTTTCCTTTTGTCAAACCTTAGGCAAAGCAAAATTTTGTCAATGAAATTTAAATGTCAATGAAATTCAAATAGAGCCCTCTTTCATTCAAAATGAACCTCTAAATGTAATCATAATAAAGTCCTTATTTGGTCATCAAATTCACATGTCAGAATAATGAAGTCACAACATGTCATAGTGCCACCAAATTAATGTCTTCTCAGAGTCATTTCCATGACAGAAAAAAAAAAAAAAAACCAATCTTAAAAAAAAAAAAAAAGACATAAAATTGGAATGAAAATAGAAAATGTGGAAAAATAATATCGCACGAGAACATGAGAATCAGTGTAATAAATATGGTAACAGTTGGAATAAGATGCAGATCTTTGTGATGTTTCATACACATGAACAATCTCTACTTGTGGCCCATCTGTCATGGTCATCACGTTTAAACAAAATACAGAATGGATGTAATGTTTATAGATATATTTATATCTTTATATAAAACTCAAAGACTTGCTTACAAATGTAACATCAGTTTCCTGTGCAGATCTGGTTTGATTTATAAAATCTTGTGTGTTGCCTAATGAGGATTTAGTAGAGCGTGTGCTTGTGTGTGTGTCAGTATACATACATGGACTTTTCTTCTTTGTGCTGACCTTACAAGGTAAAATATGCCATGCAATCAGAACAGAAGAAAACCTAAAGTTCCTAATTTACTGATGCATTATTTCCAAAAAAATGTGTAAACTTATTTGAAATCAATCCCAGCTTTCGAACCTAACACAGCAATGCATCCATCTGATGGGTACGACTCCATCAATCTGTCATGTAACAGAACCTGGAACAATTAGTCATAACTACATTTAAATTTCAAAAAGCGAATAGCAAATGGACCGTATGTCACGTAATACCTTTCTTTTGTCAGTTATTCTGCTGAAAGGAGATGTCACTTTAAAAAAAAAACGTGTGGCCATTTTAATCTGTTAGCAGTTATGACCATGTGAAAAGTTTGACATGATATTTCTTTTTTTCCGTCATAGTCCATTTACTCTCCAAATATAATGACAATGTATGTTCTCTGGTCTTATTTGTGGGCCTTCTATATTATATGCTAACTAAAACACATCCAAATTCTGCTTTCCGGAGTCCTCAGATCTGATAAAAGTTGTATGACAAGGGTGTCTAGATGACTGAAGCTGGGATATGAATCCGTTTCACACAGAGAATAATACATTGCACTGCTTACTGATTCAGTACCATAATATGCAAAGGACAAAGATGGTCGAATTAACTTACAAGAAACAATGTGTTCTTACACTCCACATTCACAATGTTTCTGTCCCTCACAATTTCCATCATTAAATACATCCAATCAAAAAAAAAAATGAAACAAAATATATAAAAAGTTTGCGCCAACTAAATAAAAAGGCCAACAGCATAGACAGCAAAATGCATTCTCTGCCTCACAACATACACTCAGATCATCATAAAAACGAAGACCAGGATGCCCATCTCTGATTAAAAAAAAAAAAAAAATTAAATAAAAAAAAATATATCAACTTTTAGTGGCAAAAACACATGTGAGCTAGACCTTGATGAATGATGAAATATTTGTATATGAAAAAAAACAAAAAAAAACAGATCTCCCATTCCAATACATGCTGGTTCCCCCCCAGGTGTGACAATGGTATTTCCCAAAAGGTCACACAGAGTTTATGCATCAGTGATATCATCTGGCTTGCGACCAATGGCATCTGGATTAGAGAGAGGATCCAGGTCAGCAAACAGATTGAACCAGGCTGACATGTCTGACTGGGGGCCTGCCTGCTGATGAAACAAAGAGAGAAAACCATGGAAATGAATATATAAGTAAATAATTTAACAACATACATGTACTTTTCCTCTTTGTGCTGACCTCAAAGGATAGAATATGCCATGCAATCAGAATGGAAGAAAACCTAAAGTTCCTAATTTACTGATGTATTATTTCCAATAATTTTCAATGTATTATTTAACAGCCTTCATAATGTATATTGAGACAATTTACATGGTGAATTTATTACATTCTAGTGATAAATATCATAAACACATAAATTCCACGATAACATATGATGACGCAATGACATTACATTTTGATCTGTACATAGATTTGCTGTGCATCACTGACATGTTCACTGCTGTCCGTGCAAACATCTATCAGCTCACTGTGCCCATGAGGACAATCGCATATTGCGTTATTTTCTCACGGTATCCAAAAGGTTATCATGTCAGTGAGTCGTCAAGGAAGAATTAAGGCAAATAAGCACATACAAAATTGCTGCCTGGGAGAATTAACAATATTTAACTTTGATTACAAAAAGGTGTTTAACCACTTCACTGCTAACAACAGTAAAAGATACAGCTAAAAAGTGATCTCTTGTGTACGTCTTGGCTGAGCTCATCACCGACCGGCAGCTTTATCCCTGTGATCCGGTGTGCCGACCAATGAGTGGTATTTTGTGTCTACATGCGGAACTATTTGATCGAGACCAGATGTGGATGACTGACAGATGATTGAGAAATAAAAGCCTAGTATACTCTGAGATTCCTACTCAAAACCATCAGAAAAAGACAACCAGAATTTTTTGGGCACATAAACAGAGCTGGAATGGAAAAACAACTATTATGTGGAAAAATTTGTGGAACCAATGGCAGTGGAAGGCCATGCACAAAATACACAGACAGTCTGAATAGCTACGCAACATGAAAAGAATCCCCCAACAATGAACTCATCAGAAGAACTGACAACAGAGAGGGATGGAAGGCCATGATCGCCGATGTCTGCAACAGACCTGGCACATGAAGAAGAAGAGGAAGTATACTCTGCTTGTTTATGTAACAATTACTAAAACTGAATAACACTTTGCGCTTTTGACTGAATGTGGAAAAGTAGAAATAGGATGCAGGTTGCCTCGTTCACAGTGGGTAGGACTGAGTGCGGATGGGGATTAGTAGTAGTCGAGACTGGGTTGTATCCCCAATGTTTAACATAAGACTGCAAAATTGGCATATCAGTTATACAAATTATCAAAATATTCTGTAATGGTATATTTACTTTTTTTTTTTTTCTTATCAGGTACCACAACTCAAATGACTCCTCATCTCCAAGAAAAAAACACAATGTAACAGTAAGCTATCTGGCATTTTCCTAAACACCAGGATGATAGTATTAATAATTACATTTTCTCCTACCTTTCCGAGAGGCTGTGGTTTTGATTTCTGGCCTTTCTTGGTTGGAGCCTCAGCCCCTCCACCCCCAGGGCTGGCCTTGGAACTTGCTGGAGCTGTTGCACCCGAGGAGAGCATGGAGAGGTCTGGAGCTGGAGAGAACGCATGAAAAACTTATTCAAATGCAGAACTGTAGAATGTCATGAACCTCTGGCACATGCAGATAAAAGAAAAAAAAAATATTTAAAACTTCAATAGCAACAGCCATTGATGGGACACTTTTAAAAAAATCTTCAATTCCCCCCCCCCCCTTTTTTTTTCTGTGATGTTCACCTTTAGAATGCCTGTACATGTCTGTTTTCTCAAAATTTTTGATGTCAGAAGATGTGTTGAATATTTTGATGGTACATAAATCATTTAAAAGTGCTACTACTATTGTTCTTACAATCATAATATCATCATTTCAATTGTTATTACTGTTTTACTATTGGTATATCCATTATTACTATAAGATAAGATAAAGATAAGATACTATAAGATAGCCAATCTTCCTTTTCTCCTTTACATGTTTGTATTGGTAATTGCCAATGCTGTTTGAAGTCAACAATTCTTTTTGGTTCCAGATGTAGACTTTAACCAGACTCGATATCATTAATATCGTATTTCATGGCATTCTGAATATTAACTCGTTCACTCAACAAGAAATCTTTTGGTCAATACTCTCAAAACATGTATCCAAAAAGTCACTGGACTTATTTCTCACTAATGATCAGAACACTCATTGCATGCTTTATTGCAAAAAAGGTATTTGTCTGATTTTGATCTTGTAGTTTACTGGTTTAAGCAGTATCGCATTCTCGTATATGGTGAAAAATGAATTAAAACAAAGACCAATGGTAACTAATAATAATGCAGACAACCCGCACATAAACTGTAACAAACATGGCCATGATAACAATAATTTGGGCACCAACATTCGTAAATCTGAGTTGGCTCCTCTACAGGACAATAACAGTATGGAAAAAAAAAAAAATAATAATAATTAAAAAACAAACAAAACAAAACAAAAAAAACAGTGTGATTCACTTAAAGCCATCTCGCTTTTAGTAAATTCCTGCTTGAAGCCAACCTTCCTTTTTTCCTTTACATGTTTGTATTGGTAATTGCCAACAATGTTTGAAGTCAACAATTCTTTTTGGTTCCAGGTGTATAACCAGACTCGACTGTCATCGTTGGTCTTACTGTTAACATATTATTATTGCTAATGCAATGTAAGTCAGTCACCTTCCTTACCTGTGCCAGATGACAAACCAGAGAGCTGAGTCTCTAACAGGCTAGAGGGCAGGAAACCTGATGCGCTCTGTTTCAAAATATCTGTCTCAGACGGAGCTGCTTCCGCGGCGCTGGCGGTGGGGGTAGTGTTTCCGAAGACAGCTGTCCACTCCTGAGCAAACTCATCCTCTCCCGTGGATGGAGCATTGAGGATTTCATTCAGCAGCGTCATGTCATCCTTGTCCGCATCATCTTCAACTGGTGGTTCCATAGTGTCTGTCAGCAAGTCTCTCTTCTTGCCTGGTGAAAGAACAAAGAAAATAAGGCTTGAATTATGACAAATAATGAATCATTTTTCAAATGTAGCATCACCAAATGCAATTAGCCAAATGTAGAGAAACTTGTATTCTACTGACCCTGGAACCAAAAGAGTTTGTTTTTTTTAATGTGAATTTGGCGGCAGAAACAGGTTGTGGATAAATCTTTTACACCAATGTAAACTGCACTCATTTCCTTTCTCATTAAACACGAGTGGACTTGCAAAGTAAAAGTGACAGTTTTTTTCTGAAATAATTATTACTGTGCATAGAACCATTAACAACACACATACATTGTTTAATGCCATGCACACCTATAGCTAGACCTGACAGCCAAATATTAATGTAGGTGCTCACAGGACAAGTAGGAAACAGTGGACAACAATATATGGGTGGGAAGACCAGAAAAATCAGGCAAGAGCATAGAAGAGAAATTTGACTTCTGACCAATCTCAGCTGCCAGTGTGCTATAGACTACAGCTCTCAAAGAGTCAAGTGAAAGAGTAAATGTCTCACAGCCAGTCAAAATGAGATGTATGTCAATTTTTCACACCATGTGGGGTTTTGGCATCATGTGAAAGCTTATTTCATACCCATTCAGAAGGTGAAAAAAGTTTTGACCTAGTTCTAATCTAGCCAGAGATATTGCAGTTTACAGAGACAAGGGAAGACCCCCCAGCAATGACCAAAATTCCAAGAAAATCAAGTTTAAATCAACGGTCTAACGCATAAATGTACACACTTTCCTCCCATAAAAACCCGATTTTAATGAGGAAATATTTATAAATTGAGGGTAAGACCAATGCTATCATGTTCAGAGATGAATGCACTTTCAATTTCTAAAAAAAAAAAAATCTAAAAATTGACGTCTGATCCCCATCATCACATTTAAAGCCCGATTTCTCAGTTCTAGCTCAGCGACTTGCATTTCATTTCGACTGGCCAGAAACAGACATATTTTAGCAATGTTGAGGAAATATAACAACAGCACAAAGAAGTTGCATGTGAGAACTACTGATAGAAAGGTAGTGGCAAGTGAGTTTTGACCAGATTAGTCCCTTGACATTTATAGAAATAGCATAGGCCTGTGTTAAGGAACTCATCATCTCTTCTATCACCTAAATGTACAGATATTAAAAAGTTGTACAATACTAAATTAAATGCTACCAGCCACATCATAATTTAGTGCTTCGATTCGAAATTGTTTGTTCAGGACCAGCCTAGCACGTACCAACAGAACTTCTCAAATTGCTACTGATGGAAGGGTATTGTTGTGTATGACCCAGCCAATGAAGTAGAAACTACTGAGGACAGATCTGTTTAAAGCATCAGTCAGAAAAATGTGCTTTCAGTGTGTCCTTGTAAAGTAAATGTGACAGTTTTCTGATATAACTATGACTGTGGATGCCACCATTAACAACACACATACGTTGTTCAATGCCATGGAGACCTATAGCTAGACCTGATAGCTTTTGTAACTAAGTGACATGTGGTGCTTGCAGAATTAGGAAACAGTGGATAAAATAAAGTGAGTGGGATAATCGGATGAGAGAAATATCAATCAAGAGCATATGAGAATTCAACCGATGATAGACCAACGCTTGGATAATGTGAATGTTGTGCCACACTCTCAAAGTTGATCTAGATCTAGATCTACATCAAAGACCTTCTGCTATAATGTATATGACTTAAAGACTGTTTTTTAAGTACAGTAACAGGAAATATTCCATGTATGAATTAGCAATAAATTATTAAGAGTTCAAAGATTTACAATGGATTAAAAACTTGGGAGAAAAAAAAAAAAAATGAAGACTTTGAAGCCACTCTTCTTATGTGGAGATTTTGTCACAACAAAAAAAGATCTAAATATCGTTTAAGGAGAGATTGAGAGTTTTATGATCAACACTTGATCTAGATCTAGATCTAGTATATATATATCTAGATCTACATAATTTCTCTTTTAATCCCCGTCCCCCCCTTTTTTTTAATTATTAATGCCTATTTAGTTTTATTTAAGCACACTGACACATCCCACCATTCTTAAAAATTGTGATGCCATTTAAAGTTAAAATTAATATCTGATGTGTCAATATTTCTGACAGTGCCATCATGTAGATCTAGTTTTATATATATAGAACTCTAGATCTAGATCTAGTACCACTGCTATTTTGAATTATTTCTATGACAATAATCAATAGTTTAGTAAGTAGGCTTTAAAGGGTTCACTAATATTGTCTACTTGCAAGATCCTGTTCGAAGAGATCTACTCTAGATCTAGATCTAATTCTAGAGATTACCTAAATCTAGTTCTAGAGATTGAGATCTAGAATCACTAGATCTAGATCTAGATTAGATCTACTCTAGATCTATATGCAGTGCCCCGAAGTTCGCGCCCTATTTTTAGAAACTCTGCCTAAATCTCGGGAAATCCCGTTCCTGTAATCAAATGAGAGTGGTAATCATTCTCGCGAGATCTGAAGCGG
>JBCAUA010342844.1:0-18860 GCA_038406235.1 Peronia verruculata | reverse complement strand
GGAACAGAGGTAGGCCACGAATGACCTGGAGAAGAGGTCTTGAGGATGACATTGAGAAGAGCGGGCATTCCCGGAGAGAGCTTGAGGCTCTCGCACAGGACAGAAGGAGGTGGAGATCTCTGGTTCGTGGTCTATACCCCGACAGGGGTGACCGACAGTGATGATGATGAAGGTGTTTATACGAGATAACCTGCATCCAGCATGTACATGAACCATTCTAGTTTTCGATTATTGTGCTCTTTTCAGTGACACTTTGCATTTCATGGCCCATTCGCAGATTTTGTGACCCATGTGTGGTTGGTGCAATTTCGACCGGGGCTGGGGCAAATTTGACCGATACACGGTCCAATTTCAACCGACTTTCAGAAGCTCTTTCAAGACCTTTGGCAATTATGGCCAACTTAGAGGCTGCTTCGACCTTTTTGCTATATTTCTTTAAAAGGCTAGATAAAAATTAAAGCTCCTGCCCATTTTTTTTGTGGACAAACTGACTTGTGCAAAGTATCGCACAAAGAGGTCTTTACTGCAAGGCGATGTTGCATTTTTCGCTAACGTTCGTTTTTCATAATATGCGATCTGTGCATAAGAGTGGTTCCTAAGTCTAAACCTAATTTAAACAATAGTGTACTAGCTCTAAGCTAAAGACAAATTTGCTTCAAGCTTGGTCGAAGAGGTGGTCGAATTGGCCCGAACTATCGGTCGATTGTGAACCGATAGGGCAATTCCGATCCGGTCCAGAAAATAAAATTAAATAAATTTTAACGATGCACTGTTTTAATCAGTTTACCCATCCATATGAGAAATAATAAGATAAAATTTATGATTACTACCACATTTGGGATCAAGCGGCAAGACAAACACGAAAATGCAGTCAAAAAACTTACTTCTCAAGGAACGATTCCAGACAAAATGAGAAATGCTCGGCAAGCGCGGAAACAATTTCGAAAGTCAGTGCTGGAAACCCGTGGCGATTAAAAACAAACGGCAGAATAATGCAACTACTAAGAAATCTGAATTAAGTATGAAATCAGCTAGCTAACGATATCAATGCTGTAAAAATACGGTCAACGTGGACCTCACAATCGTTGTATAAAGGAAGAGTGTATTCGTATCGGTCGAAGTTGCCCCAGCCTACCCTAATGTCCATGTCCATGTCCTGAAATGTTGTTATATTGATGTTCAATACGTGTATTGTCTATGGTCATGTTTGTGGTAGAGTATGCAATTGTTTAACCCATAATCAGTACAATGTCTGTTTCACTATGTCCGAATCGTTTCAGTGGAATAAATGTTTTTTTTTTTTTGTGCAGGTGAGAAGAAGGAGGTTGAAAAACTTATCAAAACCGTAACCATGAAATAAATCGAGAAATAACTCATGTCAATGTCAGTGAGATTGTGGCCGAGATCAACATCGGGGGATGGAAGGACACGGAGATCGAAAACCCGCATTATTTAGTGACTCAATGGTCAACTGGCTTCCTCTGGGTAGGGAAGCCCGACATCTAGTCTTCTCGGATAAGGGTGAATATATTTTGGAGGTCCCATGTGTACGTTACCAAAATCAACGAAGAGTAGGCGGAGAACCGCTGTCCCGACAAATTTCCAAATTCCAAATTTATACCTACAAAAATTCTCACCAAAAACAGACAGCATCATAATAGTCAAGACAATCCTACTTTCTTGGGACTGAACGGCTTAAGAAAACAAAACAATAACCTTGTGCCTGGCCAACTGAAGTAGTAGGGCTGGTCTCTCAGTACGACTAACATCATAACTCAAATAACAGTACTTAGGCTACTGTGATGTGACCCTGCCTCATGTTATCTTGACCAAGGAATATGATCATGCTTTAATCTAACGTTCTTGTTTATTTCTTCCACAGAATTCGTGAGGATGATGACAACTAAATGAGAACGGCGACGATTAGGCACTCGACTACATGTTCTGATGTTTGGAAATCGCCGGTATGATTGAACGAGTGAAACCTATTTGTGAAGATGGTATAAAAGGAGATACATGGTGAATAATAACCAAGGGCGATTTAATTCCTATTCTTGATTATCTTGTATATTTGATAACATCAGTGCTTTTTTTTTTTTTTTCATATTCTTACTTCGTGTTTTTGTGATCCTTTTGTCCAAACCATTATGATACTTTGCTTTGCTTTTTGTTTTTTATTTTAAGGATTATAGATTTGCATGCTCACAACTGTCGTCCGTAACTGCTCTCTTGGCAAATAAATCTTTATTTATTTGTTTATTTATTTATATTTATTTATTTACTCCTTCATTCATTGTATTTATTATTATTATTTATTTGTTCATTATTTATCCAGAATTTTTATTACCATTGCTTCTTTATTGCTTATATATATATATATTTATTTATTATTTATCTGAGTATTTATTTATCCATGTATGTCTTTCTTTCATTCTAAGTCAATGCTACTTTCTTTTCCATCTCTCTCTATTTCTCAATCTCCCTTGACAAAAATAGACAAATTGTATTTTGTCTTTTTTGTGCTTGATTTCCGAATCATTTCTTTAGCATATTTTGGATAATCCATGTACTCCTGTGTGTTCTGTAAACAGCCTTATCTCTTTGCCACTATTGTACGTATCAGCTGCTACAGTGAACACAAATTACAGTCAATCGTGTATTATTTACGCACACACATACACATGGCGGACAAAATGAATGATAGTTCGGCATTAAAAAAATAAATAAATTAAAACAACTGTGTAAATTCAATCAAAATAAAGAGTAGCCTATAAACACAGTTGGGTATCATTTGCCCACGTGTGTAATTTTTTAAAATTTTAAATTCCTGCCGATTCCCACTTTACTGGACTATAAGATAAGTGCCACGCCCCCTGATCGCTCTTATTATATAGATACTCTCCTTCTCTCTCTCTCTCTCACTCTCCCTCTCTCTTGTTGTCTGTCTTCTGTTAGGCCTCTCTTCATTACTCCTTTTTCATTGCATTTCTTTGTTTATTTAGGAGTTCTCTGATTCATCTTTAAACATCACATAATTCTTTGCCTTCTATGTCCGTTTTATACATGCACCTTTTCATGGCATTTGAGATGTATAAATCACGTCAAATACTATTCATGAATACCATGCACTTTTTAAATGGCTTATTGATCACCAGGAAATTCTCAGTTCCTGAGGGCTCAAAACTGTTTGGGTTTTTAGCAATGCACATTAAAAAAATTGTCACTTGATCATTTGTTAACGGTATTGTGTTTGATTAAACTGTCATGGTACATGTCTACTGTAAGAACATTTCCAACTCTGCAAAGTTTTCTTTCTTTCTTTCTTTCTTTCTTTCTTTCTTTCTTTCTTTCTTTCTTTCTTTCTTTCTTTCTTTCTGTCTTTCTTTCTTTCTTTCTTTCTGTCTTTCTTTCTTTCTTTCTTTCGTTCCTTCTTTCCTTTCTTTCTTTCTTTCTTTCTTTCTTTCTTTCTTTCTTTCTTTTCTTTCTTTCTTTCTTTCTCCCTTTCTTTCTCCCCTCCTTCCTTTCGTTCTTTCTTTCTGTCCCCTTTTCCTTCTTTCTTGCTTTCTATTTCTCTCTTTTTTTTTAATGCTCATTGTCATACCGTTGAACTTTATAGAGGATAATTTTAGTACGTGATGTATGAGACTAGGGAGATTGTTTATACAAAATAACATTGGGAGATCTTTGGTTGTTAGTACTATGCAACTGAGAATGTAAATTTCCTGTCCAATTTTTCAGCATGAAAGGGCAATTTATTACCGCTCTAGAATAATTAATCAATTTATCAACTCTAGTTCAATAATCTTATAACAAAAATAATAATTGTTATTATTATTCTTTGAGGGAATGGATATTAAACCTGGTTTCGACTCACGGTTGAACACACAACAAAAGCATATATACCATTATTATTATTTAATTGAAAAAAAAAGGGGGGGGGGGGGAGACTGGGAGTAAAAGATTAATGATGCTTTTGAGGAAACGTTGGATGATTACCTCTTCTTTCTTGTTTTAGGTCTGTGCCCATTCATCTCTCAATGAATGCTTTGTCCACTTTGCTTATATTCTGATTTTAGCATGTCCTCTTGCAAAGATGTATGTACATTCAAATACATGTACAGAGGCATTAATCTCAATGTAAATTTTGGAATTAACGGTTACAGTGTGTTGAAAATTGGTTTTTATGATTTCACCATGGTTTCCTTTAACATGCCTTTCATCTTTATATCCACAATCTCCTCTTAAATTGCTTAACTGTAACTGGTTCGAAAAATTGATCAATCTCACAGGCAGAAAATGATGGTGATTATGATAATAATGATAATTATTGTTATCAGAATAATAACTATTACCATAGTTAGTATCATCAGCAGCATGTGATGAGACCATAGCAAAAAAGTCTAGGATTATCTCAGTAGTTTTAATGATTAATCATCAAGTCTGTTTCCAACTAGAGGCCCTTCCAATCTGTACCACCCACAACTAGCGAAATCGCCATCAGTAGTTGAGCCATGCCAGAAAACTAACGGTGTTTAAGTCTATTTAACAGGAACCATCCTCTGCATCTGCATACTACACCTCTGCATGTACAGTCATAGCAGTTCGCCCGTGTGTTTATTACAACAAACTGAGCGTAAATTGACAGATGAATATGCATTACCAAGCATTGCCATTATTATATACCAAGGGCAGCTTTCTCCTTCCAGCCCTGCTCATGTAGCTTAATTTAAAAGCTCGTCTTATGTACATGACTTTAGATTAAGTTGAATCTCACACATTGCCAGTACAACGTTAACTTGTAGAGCCTATAGATTTGTACCACTGAAAAGCGCACTCCTCAATTTGTCAAAAGAGGACTCAATAACTGGTAATTATGTTTTCTTATTCGTTTTTTTTTTTTTTACTCGTATTTATAACACAGCACTAGCATTGCAACGATCAACACCAGTCTGTTAGTGAATAAGAAAGAGTCTGCACATGTAACCTAGCAACAGGAACAACAAAACTAACAACATCAAAAGCAGCCGCAGTAGCAACAACGATAGAAACAAGAGCACTATCACAACCAACACCGTTTTATAAAATACAATAGAACTGTCTGACAGGCAACTAGCAAAACAATTCGTGAAAAACAAATAACATATAGATCTATAAACAACTTGATTGTGATGATAAATTCTCTGCCAAATTTTCGAGCACACTCGGCTCTTCGTAGGGGCAATCACTACCAAAACCTTCAACATCAACATCAAGAAACCAGGCCTTTTAAAAGCAATAAATAAATAAGTAAATAAATAAATATATGTACATCATTGTACACACTAGCTTATTTAGATCAGTTCACAAATAGTTTTCTTCTCACAATGTAGCTTTTTTTTTTTTTAAATTGAATTTGAGGATCAGTTCACAAATAGTTTTCTTCTCACAATGTAGCTTTTTTTTTTTTTTTAAATTGAATTTGAGGATCATACCCGTTTGGAAGTTTGACCTTGGCCAAGGAAAATATGATGACCAATTTCTGAAACTGGAAGCTATGTGCCAACGCTTCACTAACCCACGTCTCAGCTTCAGCAAATTAGTGAAAACAGGTAATGAATTCACGTTACCGTTTGTCTACAAAACATCTGTGGGCTATCATCCTACATGTGGAACTCATAGCTAGTCCAACAAGGCTTCAGTGACTCATGAAGTAAATGGTAAAAATCAGAAGGTTCATTCAACAATGGGTAATTAACTCTAGAAGTTTCAATAAGAACTACTGAGGTGTAAAACAGTATTGAAGTTCCTACATATGGAATGATAACTGATGTTTTTAGCATCAAAACATGAGTACTGATTCATCGTTTTGTGTATTGAAAGAAATTCTATTGCGATGTATGATAAGCCAATCTTTGGCGAATTCCGTTGATTCTTATATGGTTAACACACATTATCTGACTAACACCGGTTAAAACAGGTATCCGACTACAGGCAGTAAATGTTAGTGTTAACTTGAAATAGGATTTTAGCATCATACAGGCTGCCGCTTTGTATATTTCACAAGACACTGAGAGCCCACGAATGTCTCCAGCGGGTCTGTAAGCCTAATAATAGATTGTAAAGCGTTTACAGCCTGTACCAAACGTTAGTAAAGGCCATATAAATGCTCGCTGTCACTATTAGTATTATGATTATCATTTCAACATAGAAATATTATCTGTGACAGTGACAGTTTTATTGAACTAGTGCGTTATAACTGAAGGTTATTGTTCTTTTGTCAACTGATGACATTTATTCACAGAGTAATAAAGAGATAAAAATGATTGTGTCAGTTCTACTTCGATCTCAGACAAGTAGGACTTACGTATGTTATTTTTTTTACCACGGTTGTGGACAGCTGAAATAACCACCACTACAGGAGGTTGAAAAGCCTATAAAAACCATAACATAACTTACGTTTTTGTCCTGATCGAAAGCTTTCCCATGAATTTGACGACAAAAAGAAATATCTCCATTTTCTTTTGAAAATGTATAGCTGTTGTGGCTTGAAAATATTTAGATCTATAGCATTACATCAACACTTTTTTTTCTCTTTTTCTCTTCCTCTTCTATTTCTCTCTCTCTCTCTCTCTTTGTCTTTCTCTCTCTCCCTTTCTCCCTCTCCCGTAAATAATAATAATAATAATAAAGGTGGGGGAAGTGTCTCGATCTCTAGATTCTCTTCAGTCTTCCGAAGCATCGTTAAGGAGGAAGTGATATTCCTATAGCTGGCTACTGTTGTGATTCCTGATCTGTTAAGAAACGAAAGAAACTCCAATAGAGTGGCAAAGAAAATAGTAAGTTTACTGTCTGCACCCACTATTGCGAACTCACACACCAAAGATCAACACCGGTATCATCTTTCGGTTAATTTTAACAGACCACAAATTCTGCTCTATAGGGGGGGGGGGGGTCATTTTCTCTTATGTGGATATAAAATTGAGATGCGACACGATGAAATCAGGCTCTCGTCAAAGTTTGAGCATATAGAGTTATTGGTTTCACTGTAAAGATTATTCATTTCCTGTTGTGAGCGTGAAAAAATAATTGCTCTAGCTTAAGTAGAAGTTGAGATATTGGCAAATAAAGATGATGGGGGTGACCTGTTGCTGCAGCTGAATTTATCGAGAAAATGGCCTATCAGTTTTGTAAATCCTTATTAATCCTTGTTAGGCCATGCCACCAAATTTCAATTTTTGGGCTTTTGTTCGATCTATCTCAGTAAACTGAACACAAAATGAATTTTTAGATTGATATAGAAAGGTTTGGTGAAGAAAACAAAATTGCCTTAAGAATTCGTTAACTGTTGAAAAGCATGTGATCTCTCTGGTCGGCTCAGTTTGGCAAGTGCCTGATTTCATCATGTCGCATGTCAAATTGATTTTTAACCAATTCCCTCACTGACACAGAATATAATTATATGTATGAACGATTCTCATTTGTTGTTACCAATACATTATATAGTTTTTATTTTATTTATTTTTTGTTTTTACTTTTGTATTTTTTTTTTAAATTTACATTTTTTTTTTTATCATAATAATATGTTGGGGTTTTTTTTTTTCTTTGTCGGTTTAATGTCGGATGATTTTTCACCTTGCAATAAAGTTTTTCAAGCCATAATAAGCACTTTTATTTGGGTTATGTGTGCGTTTCTGAGTTCGTTCGTGTGACTGGATGTAGTGAAAGATGTTTTTGAAAATTTGGTTGTCTGTCTCAATCCCAATCTGTCTATTGGCCTCCGTCTGTCTGTCTCCCTGTCTGTCAATCTGTCTGGCTCTGTCAGCCTGTCTGCCTGTCTATTTGTCCTTAGACGTTTTCTTGAGATTCGAGAGAGATGTGTAATTAGCATTAGTGGGAAATTCTCTTGATAGTTTAGTCTGTGTCACTTGTTTGTGTGTCAGCCTACCTGTCTGTCGAACTGTCCGTCTGTCTGTCTATTTGTTATCTACTTTGTGTTGCAGGGGAAATATTCATGAAAATATTCCGTCTATCTCCTTGTCTGTCTGTCTGTCTGTCTCTCTGTCTGTCCCTCTCTCCGTCTGTTGCTATTCTTTACATAGTGGTGTGTTTATTATTTTTTTTCTATGATTTTTTGAATAATGAATAATGATTTGATTTTCAGGTTGGGGCAGATCCCAGTTCAAATAATTATATAATATTGAATGGGAAAGCTAAAGGCAAAACCAATGGAGCACCCAGAGCTTTAAACTGGGTGTGTATAAATGAAAAGTATAGCATCCCCAGCAGGCCTGAGCTGCAAGTAGATACAATTAGAGGACAAAATACATACTGAATATCATATAAAAGACATGAAACGAAAAAAGAAAAAATAATAAACAAACGGCAATCAAACACAAAGACAAACTACAAATCAATCAAGCAAAACCACAAAAGTTAATTACATTTGTTTACTACTCAAATGAACCTTTGTTCACTATTTGTTATTAAAAAATAAAAACGATATACAGAAAGAGCCATTGACGTATAAAAACTGACACTGTAAATCAGATTTAAATAACAAGTGTATTTACATGGAATGGACTAACGCTCAGATCTTCAAGACAATGGGCGGATGGTAAGTGAAGACATACAAACATACAAACAAACAAACAAAACTGTCTGTTCGTAAACATAGTAATTCTTCACTCTCTATTAGTTGTTCCATGAGATCTTATAGGTTGAGTAGTAAAATGTTCTATAAGTATATATTATCTCAAAAATGGGCTCAAACGAAACTTCTCCTTTTCAGATGATTTTTAAAAAATTCTCTTAAATCATAACATATTTGATTTGTAATGCCTGTTCTGTTTCATTGACACCAAAATGTTTTCTGTTAATTTTTCTGTCAAAATAAGACCAGACAAAAAATTATAGTAGGCCTATTTGTTCGGTTGGCTCGCAGTATGTATGAACTTCATTGGTATACAATCACTGTCAACAGACTTTGATCTCAGAATGCTCAAATGTATATCACAAATTCATCAAATAATATTATATAAAGAACAAAGAATAATTGAGTGGTATCTTGAATTCCTTTGTGATTTCTGGGGAAGCTGATGCTGACTTGATATCATTGTCTTGTATGAAACAGCAAAAATATCGCAGTGATTATGGTACATGATGGAAGCCGAAATCAGCAGCTCAGACCAGAGTCTGAAGATATCATGGTCCACAGGTTTCGAGCAGTGATGAAATAATGGCGAGGATTCTATGTAGCTAATGATGTCGATGAGGGTCTAATTTTACGGCTATGAGCTTACTTTGATGTCATCATCTTGACGAATTCTGCAAAGGAGAGAAATATGGGCAGGCATTAGATATATATGATCTAAATCCTCTACATTATCAGATGTGCAAGCGAAAAAAATTCTGCAATTCAAATATATGGCATGTTCATTCGACCAAAAGCAATGATATGATACAGAATGGTGTGCTAAACAGAATACAATTATTTAATTTTAAGGGAGCTGCACGAAAATTTCATGTGACTGCAAATGTCCTGGCATAGCTTTTTGTCAGCTGCAAAGAATTTATAAGAATTATTGAGTAAAGAATTTTATAATGCTATTATATCGCGTCCATCACTTGAAGAGGAAAAGATGGGTAGTAGATCTGATGATGTGTCTAGATAAAATTTATCCACATGTGGCCATCACTTTATTGATGGATTCGAACGCTCGTTCAGAGCTGTATGAAATTTGCGAAAAATATGACAAAAGAGAGAAACAACAACTACCAGTTGTAAAATGAAGAAAGAGTTCCAAGTTCTATTATTAACCATAACATCTCATATGACTCAACAAGTTTGACAGTTCTGCAAATAGTATATATCCCAGTCTTGCCAAATTTTCTTATGAATATATCATAACGTCTAACATAATTTACTCCATATTGCTCTAACATTGGCATGTGGAAACATTATTTTGTTTTGTTCTTGGGGTTTTTTTTTCTGGGTATTGTCTTGTGGTTATTTTCACTCTCATCTATTTCCATCCTTGCCTGTCCTATACAACCCCCTTTCCTTCCCCCGTCCATTCCCACCCCAACACATTCACATTCTATGCCTTAACCCTTGTCTTATAGGACGCCAATCAAGTTTCATTACTCACAGGATAACTAATGAGAGATATTAGAAGATCCGACTTAATTATTCTTATTAGAAGGAAACTAAATAGACAAAGCAGACGAAGGAAGAGTGGTTTTCTTGCTTACCAAACATAAACCATGACCGTAAACATTACATGAAAAACTGGTGACAGGATTGTTAAGGAAGATTACATTTGAATTACAAGATCTACAGCCGTATCTAAGATATTATCAACAAATTTTAATAACTGAGAAATAAGACAAAACAAAAAACAAAACAAAAAAAAAAAAAAACAACAAAAAAAACAGATAACCGAACGAAAAATAAGTAAAACCAAGGTAAAGTATAAAGAAAAAAAAATCTACCACAAATTCTTTGACCTCTGTCTCCATGGCCATCTCTCAGCAGGAAAATAAGAGAAAGGGAGAGACAGAAAAAGAGAGTTAGAAAAGGAGAGATGAAAATAAAGAAAGACAGAACAAGACAGAGAAAGAGAAAGCAAGAGAGAGAAAGAGAAGGACTGTCTCATCTTTATGGAAAAATTTATTTGAAATACAAATACAAATGGATGAAACATAGTCGAGTCATGTTGTAATGTCTGTGTAATAATATCTCCGAATGTTGAATGAATTTTTTTTTTCAGATTATTGATAATAACAATAATAACAAGTAGACGAAAATGGAGTGCGTGAACGAAAGAAGAAAGAGATGATAGTCTATTCCTACACAATTAACAACAGAATATGTGATGCGATGATTGAAAATTATTTCATTTTGCTCATCTCATCAAACCAGAAGATGGATCATGGAAAAGCTGACACTGTGATGTTTTGCTGTGACGAGCAAGTTAATAATCGGGATGATCTGGAGTGTTGTATTCCAAATCTCACTGTGGGCGGTGATCTTCTGACAGAAAGAGTGGAATCAGAAACGCGTCTCTTTCTGAGTTGAGAGAAACAGGTTCAGTAAAATCGGTTATATTTAGAGAGCAATTTCGCCGAAAGCAAAAGGGCAGGGAACAGGAGAGAAAGTAGGAGGGGATAAAAGAATGATCTGTTGTATCGAAGATCCTGCAGTTTTGCAAAGATCACTTAGAAAAGTCTTGAGTTCTACCCTGGATGACTGTGAGAGAGGGAGAAACTGATATTCTGAAATGGTATACAAGTCATTCTTAGGTCGATTAGCTTTCCTTTATTCAGCGTACTTTCCCCGTCCATTTCACTAGTTGTTAATGTTCCTACCTGTTTATTTGTAAACAAACAAAATGGAGAAACCCAATCCTTACACAGACAAATCATAAAATATAAACGTGCTCAGAACAGAATGGGAACTACGCTTGCACATGGTGTGATCTACAAATCGTTTGGTTATGAACTGTCCAAACCTAGAATGACTGCATCATCCTGATAAATTCTGCAAAGTTCAAACCAAAGTCACATGAAGGAATAACTTGCACAATTTTGAACAATTTTTGCTGTAATATTATAATCGAAGATTGCACTCAAGAAAATAAGAATCATGGTCAGGCAATAAATACACTTACTAAAGAAGAAAACTGTTGAGAAGTTTCACGTGAAAATTACATTTTGAGACAACTTCAGGAAAGGTTTATACTGAGTACAATTAGATGTTTATGACTAACTGATATTGAAAAGGTTCCCAGTTTGTTCAACAAATAGTGTGCCCACTACAATCAGAAGGTGCTTTATCAAAGGACTTTTGTCACACAGTGGGTTAAACTCCCAGTATAGGTGATTTTATTCTGGCTGGTCATATTCTATTTTTGAAAGTAAGAAGCACATTTACTTAAAGGTGATAGGGTGATATCTAGAGCGATGAATTGAGTCACATCTCTCTTCCTTTCCGTGGCATTTCAAGGCAAATTTGTCTATCAAAATCAACTGTGACACATCCGGCTTCTAAAGCTGTAAGTGAAATTTGTTTTCCAGGTAACATGTCACAAATTACGATATTTCATTCATGTCCAATATTATCTGCGAGTGAGTGTCGAAGACATGATGAATTTCTGGCGTGCATCATCTTGCTGTGTGTCCTGAAAGCTAAGACTAACGACAACAGACTGTCGTTTTCCCTCGAATCTTATTCTGGCAGATTATTTTGCCTACTAAAATGACCAGCCCATTAATTTATTTATTCAGACTGCAGTCGCAAAGCATATTAAATTTGTAACTATATGAGCAGTTGTATGTATTAGTGAGAAACAATGCTCAATTCAATTCGATATCCTATCAAGACAGGCATTTTGCAAAGACGTGATTACTTTGTCTACCATTTCCGACATGGTTCACAGGTGTCTAATTTATAGACAGCCGTGAATTTATTGGACCTATGGTATGAGCTGTGCGTTTACCTCATTTATAATAATTTTTATCTGAAAATTTTAGTTTTCATTCACTGCTCTCTGTGTCTTGGTATTAATTTCTCATCTGGGTAGCAAAGAAGAAGCTGAAAGTTTGGCATATTTCAAAATATCACTGAGCACATAGATCTGATCGTGAATCAAATCTTACCATCATAGTTGACCTGTCCATCACCGTCTGTGTCAGCTTCCCTGATCATCTCGTCCACCTCCTCGTCGGTCAGTTTCTCTCCCAGATTGGTCATGACGTGACGCAGCTCGGCCGCTGAGATGAAACCGTTGCCGTCTTTGTCAAACACTCGGAATGCTTCGCGGAGCTCTTCCTCTGTGTCGGTGTCTTTCATCTTTCTGGCCATCATGGTCAAGAACTCGGGGAAGTCGATGGTGCCGTTACCTGAGGAGGAAAATATGAATGTGTTGTAGAAAATATCACGGGAAGTATGCAATGGTGAAATAAACTTTAAATTTAAATGCATTTATTGATCCACTTGTGTATATTCTGTTGATGGGCTCGCTCAATTGCGCGTTTATTTAGCGCATACATCCGTCTAGTCAGTCTGCCTATCAGGCAGCTGTCCATCCATCCATCCATCCATCCATCTATCCATGCATCCATCCATCCAACCATCCATCCACCAATCCATTCATCCATCCATCTATCTTCCACACCACATACATTAACTCCCGCGGTGAAGGTCTGGAGTATATAAGTAGGTTCTTTGCTCCCACCCGCAGGCAGTGAAAACCCACTATCGGTGGGATGTCTCCCATGGAATGTCATCCTCGACGTTTTAAGGGTGACATCTCTTCTCTCCCTCCTTGCTCCTGTCTCCTGTCACGCTCTCTTTCCCTCTTCGTCTTGAAATGTAAACGTATATTGTCGTATTTGGCACAATATAGCCATCATCGTGCTGATGTGCCGTAAAATCCCAAACACAAACAAACAAACATAACTACCAAGGATAGCGTAACAACCAGGAACCCTTTGTTCACTTACTTTAGAGAGGATAAAATATTCCGTTTTTCGTTGTTTACAAATTCAGTCTATTAAACAGTATACTCACCATCAGCATCTACTTCGTTGATCATGTCTTGCAATTCTGCCTCTGTTGGGTTCTGTCCCAGTGAGCGCATGACTGTGCCCAACTCTTTGGTAGTAATGGTACCATCACCGTCCTTGTCGAAAAGGCTGAAGGCCTCTTTGAATTCTGTAACACAAGAGGTGGGGAATATAGAAATTATTTTTTAAATAAAAAAGTGATTACTCTTTCTCATTATTTCGACCACTTTAGGTTATGAAAAAAAAAGATGACTAGAGTATTTCTTAGACAATTCCCTTTCGGACTGTAGGAGGGCTATAGTTCTGTTTAGTCTAAACTAGGGGTTTTACCAACAAAACAAAACACAACAACAACAACCACAAACTCACAACTCAAACTGTTGTGAATGCAACGCATATTGAAATGTTGGAGATTGTCTGCTTTCAATAAGCATTCCTCGCCAAAGGAATCAAAGATCTTTCGAATAATAATAATACTTTGCCATCTGACTATGAAGTTTTAACAGATACTAAACCATTCTGGTTGTCTACTTCAAAACGGTACTTCAGTCCCTACTGGAATAAAGATGGAATAAAGAGAGGGAAAGTATAGATCTTACCAGCAATCTGTTCCTCGTTAAGTTGATCGGCCTGAAAGAAAAGAGAAGGAGAAAAAAATACAATGTTAGTCTTGTGTGGTGGATTACTTGGATTTTTCATTTCTTTAATACATGTATAGATCTGGCTGAGAAATTCAGTTCTATTATGTGCCTAGTAGAGCAATTGTTCATAACAGTAAGGAAAAAGTCCATGGCATGAGATCTAATTTGAAAAAAATAATTTTAAAAATCCACAGACGTGTTCTTGGCAACTATACAGGTGATATTATGTCAGAAGTATAATGTACTTTGGAAATGGGTTTGCCAAATTCTTTCAATCTTGTTTCCAGTAACGGATGATACTTAGATCATCATTCCACACCACCACCATCAACAACAGCAACAACAATTGAGATACTCAATCATTTTGACTTATTTGATCAATGCAAATGTGTGTCATTTATCTACTGCAAATCACCACAACATGAATTGTTATGAGGAAAAAAAAATCAGCTCACATTGCCATTTCGTTGAGATAGATATGTCGCTACCCACTTGTCATAAAAGGGACCTCCCACCATAGACCGAATGAGATTTAATCTTTTAAAGTTTAGAGGCAAGGCGTACTGCTGACATGAAAAAGTCTTATCAACTGAGTGTGCAATGTTTATTAAAATGCTCATGCCAAGTGAGGAACGTATCCGTTTCAGATAAATGGTAAGTGGGGACCAAAGGTCTGAACTTTTATCCAGGCCGTCCAAAACATACATTTTTTCTCAATTCCCTGTCTCTTTCTTGTTCAACTTATGTCTGTTTATTGTGGGTAAGACTATACTATCTAATTATGTCTGTCAATCTGTGAGCATTTACTTTTTACTTATATCTGTCTATCTGTGGGTAAGTCTGTCCGTCCATCTGTCTGTCTGTTTGTCTGTCTGTTCCGTCTTGTATGTTTTCTGTCAATCTGTCTGTCCGTCCTACACCTACATCTTTTATCCCTTCTTCTATCTGCCTATCCTGTGTTTGTTTTTCCTCCCTTCTTCAATCCCCCAGCTCCAGCTATCTCTCGTTCTATTTCTCTTCTTCTACAAACAAAACATGCACCTCTGTGCAATCACAGCCCAGGTGTAGGTCTATAGACGACAACACTGACATGCATTGAGCAATGGGCCATATGTACAAACGATGCGTGGGCGGGCAAAGTTGACTGACACTGATGTTCAAATATTGACGGACGTGTTATCACTCAGCCATCAAATGCAGGACTATATCCCACTGACAGGATCGTTTTCAATATCTTAGCTCTCGCTACAGTTTTTGTCTCATATCCCATTCCGGCTCTTCCTTCTTTCTCTCTCTTCCTCTGTCACTCTTTCTTTCTTTTTTTCTCTCTATCGCTCTCTCCCGTTCTTTCTCTCATCTCGTCTCTCTCTCTCTCTCTCTCTCTCTCTATACCCGTGACTCTGTCTCCCTCTCTCTCAGCAATCACGCTATCATTACTAAATAAAAGATGTGGTTTGCCTGTGTAATGTAGAGATTTATCTGAGAAATAAAAAGGGGTGGGGTGGGGGGGGGGGGGGAGGGGGTCAGATATATTGTTTTTTAATCATCATCACTATTTTCATATTGGTCACTATCTTCATTATTTTATAAACTTCATCCATGAGGTGCTCAATTTTTCGCAAATGAGCAAAATAATGCATGGATATGTCGTATCATATGTACCAACAAAATGGCGGCCTCTTGTATGACGTGCGCCCCGCACCATAGTGGTGCTCGGGGTTTCCGTTTACTTATCTAATTCTCCACTGATTTCTTATCTGTCCAATCGCTCGAGGCTCTCCTTGTCGGGGACTGTTTATGCAGCAAAAGAGTCAATTTGTTCTTGGGAGTGTTTGGTAAAACAAATCCTGTCCTGGGAATTTGCCATCGCTCTCCCCTCCTTCTCTCCTCGTGCTATGAGATGAATGTGTTCATGTGCAAGGTTCATTTCATAGAAGTACGAGTACAATATGCACAATATCGATAGTGCAATAATATGGTATTATGTGAAGGAGAGAATCCACACTGTGAGTGTACTCTTTATTCTCTGTGCAAGGAAGTGGTTAGAGAAGGGAGGAGAGGATGCAGTGACAGATAGAGGCTCCAGTGGAGTAAAGACGTAGAGAAGAGAATGAAGACAGAGAGAGAGAGAGAGAGAGAGAGAGAAACAGATAGAGAAAAAAAGATTAAAAATCAATGACAGGTAGTGAGTTATAATATATTTATTGATTTGCCGTGTAAATGTGAGGAGAGGAGAATGGCCAGAGGAGAAAAAGAAAGGAGAGGACGATAATATGGAAGATAATATAATAGATGCTCCCCAAGAGAAGAACAATATTTGGCTATCCACAGTTACACATAATTTTTTTTTTTAACTTGCTTATTTTCGTAAACATTGTTTAAAGCAACCCCCTTTAAAAAAAAAAAAAAATTAAAGATCATTTTAACCTTTGATATGACTACGACGGGCAACACAAAAGAGCACGGTGAGCAGAGATCAAGGGTGGTAACACCAACCCAGACAGCGGCCACATTCACATTAGGTAACTAGTAGACTATTCGAATGACAAAAACAAGAAATAAGAAATAACAAGACAAGAGCCTGACAGTTAATCTCAAGTTGTCTTATATCTGTCACATGCACAAAATATATGAAATACATAAAATCTTTTGACATCCACTTCTCCTTTTCGGACCCCTACTTGTCACATAAATACACAAATGTTTGAATACAAAGACATATAATCAAAGACATTCCAATAAGTCTAAAACTGAAGATAGAATTTTTGGTGTTTTTTTTTTTTTACTTAATCCAAAAGAACATATTTATATCGACACGAAAGAAGAATCTATTAGCATTTTTGTTCTCCTGATTTGACAATAAATTTGCTCACTCACATTAATGTCTGCTGAAAATTATTTTCCTATTTAATCAGGGACGCACACATGTGGTGGATAAGTAACACTACTGACGCACACGATCAAATTACCCGAGTCAAACTCGATGATATTGAGAGTTTTTGTGAATGAATATTCGAGCTTGGAAAATAATGGTGTATGACATTAAATTTTATCTTCCTGGTGGATGCGAACATGCAGGAATTCAGCAGCAGTCCGCTCAACATGTTAAAGGATTAGGGCGAAATTACACCGAGCATGGGCAGCGGTTCTCACTCCCAGATAGATGTCATTTCCAAACTGAAAAATATGCCATGTTTATCCATTTTTATCAGTTTCCCTCTCAGACATTTTTATAATCACCATGTTCATAACCACACAATAAAGAGGGTCAAAACTGGTTTTATCAATAATATTTATGGAATATTTACACAAAAATCTACGATACTTAACACACTGTGATCTGTTCTTGCCGAATTCTGACATGGCACAATTTTCAAAGGCATGAGTTAAGAGCAGAAAAATGCATTGCTTACTGTAATCCCTAGATAGTGTAAACGACCACTTTCTCTACCGTCATCTCTTTTACGTCAGCAAGGGCCCAAATAGTTTACAAAGGAAAAAGTCAAGGATTCTTTATTAAGAGTTTCATGATAATAATGTAAAATGCACGTCACAAAATTAATCGATGAAATAACAGATATTCATGTAAGGAGTACGTTCAAGAATGCATAGTGGAAAATCTGTATAAGAACACAAGCAGGCTGGAGACTTATAGCATTTGATATCATAGAAAAGCAACCAGCAATGAATGATATTGTTTCAAAAGTTACCTTAGCAATAGCTGCAACTGCTTGCGACATTTTTGGTTGCTGGCCTGAAAATGTCTAGTGGAGAAAAGACTTTTGCTGTTTTGACGGCGTGTCAGAGTGCGGTGGAACTACAGTGCGGTCAGTGCTGTTATAATTAAGACGTTATGATTTATTCACATCCACAGTGCTATTAGTTTGTCCGCTGGGAGATATGCACGTGAATTGTTAACTATTATGATGTTGCTCTAGGTTTGTGGAGTACATCAGTCCACCACTGAAATTTCTAGGTCCAGATTGGGCACGCAGACAAATCAATCTTGCAAATTAATCAATAACACAGTGTCTTCAGGATGAGAGATGGTCCACTTTCGAATATTGCGGAACAAATATTTTGCTCATTCATGGAATTCCTTTGCTGCTGATGGAACCTGTTTTATTTTGTATTGTGAGTCTGTGACTAGAAACTCACCATCAGATATTCCCGCTCCAGGCCAGTGAAGAAATAAACTGTAAACTGCTCGCAATTTTTAAGTTCGCTTATCTCTTTGTAAAACCTTTTTCATAATGTATTGTCATAGCGGGTTTTTAAGTTAGATCTAGTTGAAATTGTAATAAAAGGATAATAAATGTAATCAAATTTATAACAAAGCATTTGCAATCACAGAGTCTCCTACTTATATCTAATCGAAACAAAAATAATTCAGCATCTTTGTCTGCATAATAATCCGTCCCTTAAACAAGATGAGAAAAAATAATCGATGATTTGGTGGCCAAACAGTCCCAACGGCTAAATACCACTCCTCTGAACTATGCGAATATCTGTTCTTCCAAGTTGATGTCGGAGAAAATGGACAGTGTACCACTTATTGCGATATCCAAGATGACTTTGGGATCCCGGACCGTGGCAAATGTGACGCCGCCGGTCGAACGCATACATAAGTCGCTGAGCCCGATTCGAGATAATCGCGAAAAACGTCGGCGAGGT